>CAJHNH020004679.1:0-33970 GCA_905116865.2 Candidula unifasciata | reverse complement strand
AGTTAATCATAGGTGACGCGCCTAGTAATGGCGGTAACACTGCCCGGGCACGCTTAGGCCATACACTTTTCGTGTATCGCTGCAGTCCCGTTTGGCAATCGACGGCGGATTGATTGGCACTGAGACACTGCTAGCTAAGAGTCGTGCTCTCCTAGATCCATGGGAGCTGGCCTGGGGTGATTAGTGAGTGTAAAGCTGTCATCGCCAAGGCAGTTTCGGATGGGAGCTGCTTAGCCCAGTTGAAGTGTTTGTATGTCTAATGTTCATTGTACATTAAAGATTATGGTTGTACTCAGCCGGAGTGTCGCCTTAAGTGTGTTTGGGTAGTAGAGTCTGTCAGCTGGCCTACCTAGCGAGCCATATAAAACAAGTAGAATAGAATAGGTCCCTGACAGGTACCGTTGGACTCAGTTTTTCAACCTCTATTCAGCTGTCTTGGTTTAAAAGTAAAAAACCCAAAATAAAAATTTTGACTAAAATCCCTACTGATAAATTTCTTACTAACCACATTTATGATCTAGTATGTACATGTATGCAAACATATGATCTATTTGATGATTTAATTAATGTTAATTTGCTACTAGAAACGTGCATTGGTATTTTTAATTATTATACTTATATTAATTAGGTGAGAATTATGTCCTCATTAAAAAAAAAAATCTCGGTCAGTTCCGGTTTCCAGCATAGTGGGACAATTAAATAGGAATGAAGTGTATATAAATATTATAACTAATCCCTACTAAGTTGATTTTTACCTCATGGTGATATTAGCTTGATAAATCACTGTATGGCTTTAATTTAGATTTAGTCCAGATAATTCTGAGACTGGTTTAAGAGCTTGAAAAGTGAATAACACAGTGAGGCTGAATTTAATATTCAGTCAGAGAAGAAGGAGTAAAGAGATGTATGGCCCATGCTTGTAATTATTATTGTTGTAGATATATTTCCCTTTTACTAGGAATACATTTCAGTTCTACATCAGGTGGCCTTACAATTGTAATAATTATATTTCACCCTTTTCAACTTCTAAACTCTACTGAATAAGATTTAGCACATGTGTGGATTTAGATTTAAACTGGAGTAAGTGTTGTATATTTTATGTTAATACTGTGACAGATGGAAAGCCCATTGTCATCCATGATTTTATTATGACACCTATCTCAGCACCCAGTTATATTGTAGGAGATTTGTCAATCCCATTTATTTTCAAACAGTGCAAAGCACCTGTTATGAGTGTCTGGCCCTTGGTAAACTCACTCCCTGTTTCTCATTCTTTGTGATGTGAACCCATGTGGTTAAAATGAGAATATTGTGAAATAAGACTGTGTATGTCTGTGTGTGTAAGCATGTTAACCCTTTAAAGGAGTACTAGTGTGCAGACATCAAAACAATTTACACTGAGGAATGTTCTTTCTTTTTGTGTGATGTAATCTCTTGTTCTTGAGAGTATTCATGAAACTGGTTTCCTAAATATTTCCCCATCAGGATTATGGACCATGTTCTGTATACATTCCCATTCTATACAAGTAGAATGTGAACACCTGTTACTATCCTAATCCATATATATGTGTGTAGTGTAACAGTTTAAAGACTGGATAAATCACTTACCTACCGTAAATATATCACGATCCTGACGATACTATCGTCAAAATATCCCGATCCTAACGTTACTATCGTCAATATATCACTATTCTAACGTGACTGTCGTCAATTCAGCACTAACGTTACTATCATTAGTATATGACAATAATAACGATACTATCGTCAAAATATCACGATCCTAACGATACTATCGTCAAAATATCACTAAACTAACGATACTATCGTCAATATATCACGATAATAACGATATTATTGTCAATATATCACGATCTTAACGATACTATCGTAAATATATCACGATCCTAACGTTACTATCGTCAATATATCACGATCCTAACGATACTATCGTCAGTATATTACTATTCCAAAGTGACTGTCGTCAATTTATCACCTCATTATTAACGTTACTATTAACAAAATATCACTTTATTAACGTATACTGACGATAGTATAATCAATAAATCACTATAATAACGTTGCTGTCGTCAAAAAATCACTATAATAACGTTGCATTCGTCAGTATATCACTATCCGGTTATCCTCCGAATAACGGGCACAAAATATGGCGGCTGAAAAAAAAACCTCCAACAGAGCCTCAGTCACGTGTCATTTGAGCACTTCCGGCCACTTAGCAGGCACAAAATATGGCGGCCTAAAACAGGGCTTCAGTAACGTCTCACTTGGGCACTTCCAGCGACTTAATTTGCGAACTTCTGGCGAGTACCGCCACCGCCGATAGTATCCCCCACGCCACTCACGCTGCGTGGATTAGGACTAAACTAGATGGCTGGGACTCATGAGCAGCAGCTTCCGCATCTCCTGCAGCTTTGCTCGTGAGTCCTAGCCATCTAGTTTAGCGCCAATCTACGCCGCGTGAGCCATATTTTGTGCCCGTTTTTCGGAGGATAGCCCACTACCCTAATGTTACTATCGTCAACATATCACAATACTTACGTTACTATCATCAATATATCACTGCACTAACGTTACCATCATCAATATATCATTGCACTAACGTTACTGTAGTCTATGAGAAACAGTCAACGATATATAAGGACAAACATTTGTCTCATCGATGTGAAACAGTTGACGATGTAAATGGATAAACATTTCTCTCATTCACTTGAAAAAGTTGATTATATCCACATATAAAAATGTATCTCATCCAGATGAAGTAACTCAAGATAAACATTTCATTCGTTCATATGAAACAGATAAATATACCCACTCATTCACAACTATTTCTGGTATAAATTTGAACAAATTAACTATATCGTTTGTTACCAATTTATCTCACCAATGTGATACATTCCACTATATCTTTTGATAAAGATTTCCTTCATTGGCGTGCAACCGGTAACTATATCTGTGGATAAAGATTGTTCGATATTGAAACATTCAGCTGTGTCCATTGAGAAACAATTCTTTCACCCATGTAAAACAGCTAACTACTACTTCTTCTTCTTCTTCTTCTTCTTCTTCTTCTTCTTCTTCTTCTTCTTCTTCTTCTTCTTCTTCTTCTTCTTCTTCTTCTTCTTCTTCTTCTTCTTCTTCTTCTTCTTCTTCTTCTTCTTCTTCTTCTTCTTCTTCTTCTTCTTCTTCTTCTTCTTCTTCTTCTTTTCTTCTTTTTCAGAGATCAGAGGCGGTTTAAGCTGATTATGAATTTTGCAGTTGCTTATCACTCTCAATTCCCCGATGTTTGCATCTTTCTTGGGTCCAAAGATTCGTCGTAAGACTGGTCCAAAGATTTGTCGTAAGACTGGTCCAAAGATTCGTCGAAATACTGGTTCAAAGATTCGTCATAAGACTGTCTTCGAAAATCTGTAACAAGCTTTAATCTCTTTTAGTTGTGCTCCAAGTTCCAGAGCTTTATAAAAAGATTGGTCTTATCAACTTTTACGTTTATAATTTGATCTTGGTTTTGATAGAGAGAGACTTTGTGATTCTAGCAGATGTTGAAGCACATAGAATACTTTATTTCCAGATTTTATTATAGATTGTATTTCTTCTGTCAGCATGTTGGAGCAGTCGAAGTTTGCACTTAAGTACTTATATGTTTCCTTTCGTTTGAATTTCATATTATCCACTTGTGTGAGACCGTAGTTTATATCCTTTCCGTTTTTTTTTTTTTTTTTTTTTTAAATTATCATGTATTCTGTCTTATTTCGATTAGTAACTAGTCACATTTTGTGTGCTACTTCTTTTAAGAGAGTGTTTTTACGGTCTTTTGTTCACTATCTCCAACGATATCAATGTCATCTGCATAACGAAGTATTCTAGTAGATTCTTCTTTAGTACACTTTTCTTTCAATTAACTACACCGGTAGATAAATATTTCACACATCCATGTGAACGAGTTAACTATCTCCATAGGTAAACATTTCTCTCATGAGTGGGACACAGTTAACTACATTCCTGACCTAATATTGCTCTGACCAATTCGAAATAGTTAACTATTTGCCTTTACAAAATTTCTCTTTCTAAACATTGCTCTAACCAATGTTAGTTAGTTAGTTAGTTAGTTAGTTGGGTTATCATTGCACTCCGGACATGTCCATAGGTGCTCAGATCCTCCCCTCAGTATGAACCCCAATGTGAAACAGTTAACCTTATCCTCGAACGAAAATTTCCTACACCAATATGAAACACTCAGCTATATCCCTTTATCAACATTGCTCTCACCCAAGTGAAACATTTGACTATATCCCAAAACAAATAGTGCTCTCAGTTAACTAAAAGTTGACTATATCTATTTATGGAGATTGCTTTCATTGACTGGCACCTTTACGTCTTTCCAGAAGATAGTTTTTTATTGCTCTATGAGAAGGCATGGGATCCACAGCCCATGTCGATGGCGAGTGTGACTAGCAAGACCCGCCGGTGTCCAGAAAAGTCGTCCACAATGATAGCATGGGATGTCAGGACCATTGTTGTCAACAATTTTAATCAATTTCTGTTTAGACACTCAGCTCTCATCCTTTCTGCAATCATTTCACTCTCATTCCATTCCTGATACACTCTTTCCACACAACTCGGTACATGGAATTGTGTTCCCATAAGTCCACCTCAATATCTGTATCATTCATGTCCCGCTTGCACACATCTTTATACCATAGTAGAGGTCAGCCTTGACATCTTCTTCCTGCCTTTAATTCACCATAAAGGATGTCCTTAGGGACTCTGCCATCCTCCATTCTCCAGGTGTGACCCAGCCACCTGAGCCTTTATAGACTGGGCATGGAAAAGACCGTTGTAGTACCTGCTTTTTCTTAGGATTGCTTTCAGCAGTGTGTGATTTGGGTTTGCAATGTGAAACAACTGACTCTCTTTTTATTCCAGCTAATGAAAACCTACTACAGTTGATCCATATCAACACAGAGATTCTTCGCGGCTTAAGCTGTCCACTTGGCCTGTCTACTTTGTTATTTCAGGTATAAATGTTGAATAATGTAAACGGGCTGATCACAACAACAGATTGTGACGGCCCTGGTTGTCCTGAAAAGGAACATTGTTTATGACGACGTGGACCGATGTTTGTTTGGCTTTTTCCGGCGGCTTACAGATCGGCAACCAAGCAGCAACAGGGCACCAGCACAGCGACCAGCACGAGGCAAGCCAAGCAGCAGCAACAGTCAGCTAATACCCGTAGATACCATCACAAAGAGATCTGGACCACACCAGAACCAAAAACCACAAGCAGCACAGCAAGGAAGCAAACAACCGTAATATCAGGTGTGACTACACACCACAAATAAAAGGAAACCATATAAAACAGCTAAGGAACCTTTTTCGATATAGCAGGCCTCCGGGCGGCTGAAAGAGGATCAAATTTGAAATTTTTGTTGGACGAATTGGAATTGGAATAATGTAAACGTTTTACACCCCTGTCTGCCCGAATGCCTCTGTTCTACGCACTCGTTTCAGTAACTTTTCCAGTAGATGACAATGATGAAACCATTCAATAGAGATTACTATGGACGGCTGCTGCATCGGAGGACTGAGCACACTTGGTGCAATGTAGTAACGCTGATCGTGATGACATAACATAACATAATACAGACCCCCGATTAGCTCGAACAAGGCATACACCTTGGTACTGGGCTCCTGAATGTGGACAATTCTGCAGTTTTGCGACACATTTTGGACAACTTGCACACTTAGGGGCTTCAGCGTTGTGTCGTGGGCAGCGCCCCGTCTTACCAGCACTCTGGTGTGGGATTAAATCCTCAGAGAAGTTCACCTACTTATAATCACTAAATAGGTAGCATTACAATGAGAATCAATGATTCTAATTTGAGGGAAAACTAGAAAGAAGAGAAACATACAAGGTCCTACAATTTAGCAATGAGACTGATTTTATTATCGCTAAGACACAAATGCCATCTTTGATTCACAGCATGCAACCCAAAGGGGCAAACTTCATTTATGATCTAGCAACTTTTCATAGCCGCCCGATAAGCAGACAACAAACAAACAGCCATTTTGTTGACACAGTCAGAGGTGCATTGTTACGTAATCAGAATAGATAACAAAAGCTGACACTGAATTCTGTTTAAAACTCAAGAAAAAGCACCATTGCAACAGTTGAATTAATGTGAGAAGTTTACGGGGATAATTGTTTATCTCGTGCACAGATTTTCAACTGGTATTTAGGATTCAAAAGTGGCGTTGAAATGATTACTAATGCAACTAAACCTGGACGCCCAATTTATGTACGTAATGATGAACTCATTGCACAATTTTTAGAACGAATACAAGAAGATCGTTGGTCGACTGTGAGGATGATTGTAGATGATTTTGGTGTTAATACAGAGACTATTCGTAAAATTGTTGTTGAAAAACTGGGCAAGAAAAAAGTTGCTTGCCGGTTTGTATTCAACAACTGATAATTTGTTTCTTCTTCATGACCATGCACCCGCTCAGAGGGTGGTAGTTGTACAGGGATTTTTAGCCCCAAAACAAGTGTGTGTTCTCAACCGTCCACCCTATTCCTCCGGATTTGTCTCTCTGTGATTATTTTCTATTCCCCCCCCCCCCCCCCCCCCCAAAAAAAAACTGTTGCCTTTGAAAGCACGCTTCTTTGACAATATCGATGACATTCAAAGGGCCGTAACTTCGACTTTAAGGACAATAACAACAGAAGAACTACAGAGGTCTTTACAGTGTTTGTTAGATCGTGCCACTTGCTGTACCAATGCACAAAGGGCTTAGTTTGAAAAACAAAAAAACAGGTTATATCTTCAACTGTTCATGGTTTTAACTTTTTTGGAATAAGTCTCATTACATAATTGTCGGATCTTAAATATACTACCTTGCAACGTTATGGTATGTGCAAACCTATTACCTCACACAATTGCAGTAGTGCGTTATTCAGTTTCATTCCTTTCAGAATGAAATATTTTGTTAAAGGAAGCCCCACCCTGGCTTTTGCCAGGGGCCGCAATATGGGCAGGCCATAAGTGTGGCCAAGTGTCTGAACGCGGTTTCTGGGACCTCTCCACGGTGATCCTCATCCACATGGTGGCACTTTGTGTCGTCGGGTGTTTGTCGCTTGTGTGGTGTCCTGGTGGGGTGGAAAATCAGTCAATTGCAGTAGTGTAATAGCTTCCGTCCTTTTTAGGATGCAATTTTTCGTTATTTGAAGCCCTACTCTAGTTCTTGCCAGGGGCCGCAATATAACCCGGACATAAATATGGCCTAATGGCTGGAAGCGGTTTCTGGAACCTCTCCACGGTGATCCTCATCCACATGGTGGCACATTGTGTCATCGAGTGTTTATCGCTTGTGTGATGTCCTGGTGGGGTAGAAAGTCAGTCAGTCAATTACAGTAGCACTTGGTAAAAGATTGCCTTAATCTCTTTTTCTTTCTATCTACATTAGTGCCAACATAGCAACCTTGTTTGATTTTCTGTATCGTGCCTATTTACATAAGTACCAAATGTGCAGACAAATATTTCTTGCCTTTATCGTATTTATCTACTCAAGTGCCAACACTCAAACGAAACCAAGTTGCAAACAAACTGACCTGCCCTTTTCATAAAGAACAAATACGGCATTTGCATCCTTTATCAACATAAGTGCCAACATCGCAGTCTAGTTTTGATTGTCTGTATCGTGCCTATCTATATAAGTACCCGAATTGCAGTCAAATATTACTTGCCTTCGCATCTATCTAATCATCAGTAGCAGGTGCTTTGCAGAATGTCGCTCTCATCACGGTGTGTCTGAAAGAAACTCGTTTTCCATCCAGCTCTCCCGCCTCGTGCACTTTCATATTTAAGCAGTCACTTATTTCCTGTGGCCATCTTCGTGTTAGTAGGCTCCTGTCCATCCTTCCTGATAACATGCCTTCTGCTATTATTTTCTCCAAACCGCCATCACACTTAATAAGACCAAAATGTTTCAATTTCCGAAATATCTATCTACAGCGTATCTATCTACACAAGTCAAATACTGCAATCAATTTCTGGGTGTAAACAAACTGACCTGAGCTTCAGGACAACGTTTACAATTACATCCGTCGCCGCCGCCAGTGCAACAAGTTTTGCCACAGATAATTCCGTAAGTCTGGCAATGTTCGCAAAGGCAGCAAACAGCATTCATGACAGCTAAGGGAAAGGGGGGGGATATTAGTTAACTACAGCCAGGTGGGAGATGAAATTGATAAAATACAGACAGATGGGGGATATTAGTATAATCAAGTTAAATATGGTTATCATTATAAAAAGTCAAGTCTGGGACATTAATAAAATACTGACAAATGGCGGATGATATTATTGAACTACACACAGGATGATGATATCAGTATTTTAAGTTGAGTCAGGAGCTTTAGTAAACACATTTATGTGGAGTTGAGTTGAGTCAAGAATTGACATCTCAGCACTCAGGGCATTCCCATGCATGCTCCGTCCTCATCTTCAGCAGCCAGCGCAGAGTTCCAGTACTGATGGTACCAGTTACAATCTGGTTAAATGTCCGTCTTGCCTTTCCTCTGAGTGTAGTGAGCCGGCCAGACCCTCAGGTTACACCCAGGTGTCTCATTCTCTCCAGGCCATAATAATCTTCTTTACCGATTCGGCTGCTTGATCTCTAAGGGCCTTGACCACATCTGCCTTGCCATATATTAATTCACCACCCATTGGTGCGGATCCATCCAATCTGTCTGCCTGTTCATTACCCACCACGCTGACATTGCCTGGAGAAAAGATCCAAAGTATACTCACCACCTGTGACCTTTCCAGTGAATCTAGCCACTCTGCTCGAAGCATACATGTCTTAATCTTTTTCAGCATGCTTTCAGAGTCTTTAACAATTACGACATGTTTATGCATCTTGATCTCTAGCCACCGGAGAGCTGCAGTTACCGCCTCCACCTCTATTCTCATGCTAGATGTTGTGGTGTCATAAGTAGTATATCCGGTGGTTATAGACGTCATTACTTCCGGCTCCTCCCCTCCTCCCGGGCTCCTCCCGGTCACATTCGCTCCTCCGCTTCTCCCTAGGTCATGTCTTAATCCGGAAGTTGAAAGGGTCGAAAAATTTGGGTGACATTTTGTCCCAAGATGGCGAAATTTTTCTAAGTTGTCAAGGGGCGTCACTGTTTTTTCTTGAGAATATTTTGTCCCAAGATGGCGAAATTTTTTTCCGTCAGTGGCGTCTCTTTAACAATAAAATCTTGTTGGGAAATGTTTCTTGCCCAAGATAGCGAATTTTTCTCTAGAATTTTCTCCTCAGAAGTCATTTTTTCTCCCAGCAGTCAATTTTTACACAAGGTTTGTGCCAGTTATTTTTTTTTGAGGAAATTATCGATTTTCTAAGAATGACGGCCTTTTCATCTCTAAAAAAGTTGCAAAAAATACTATCTTTTTTGGTCTGAACACCTCGGGGGAGCTTTGGGGGGTATTGGAAAACAGCAGTGGGGACGACCGGACCTAGACTGGTGTGTCACGTCGGGGTGATGGGGCACTCAATAAAGTGATGTAGTGTCGGTCTTTTTTCTCTCTTAAGCCATTCACATAGAGTGATATATGGGATGACGACCACCCCCCTCTAGTCCATATAGTTATGTATTGGATGACGCCCCCTCTAGTTTATTACTATAAACATAGTTATTATCCTTTTTTGTGTCTTTTTCTCCTCTATAAACCACAAATCTTTATCATTGTTTTGACGCCCGCCTCTCCTGCTATAACCACACATTTTTTTATCATTGTTGTGAGGCCCCTTTTTCTCTCTTCTATAACCCCAAGCACCTAGCGACTTTAGGGGAGATCCGCCACTAGATGGTGCCGCCCGTTCATATCGTTGATATACGAGACCTGGTCTCTACCTTAATCCTAACAAACGGGCCTTTATATTCGCTTGTTTATGGTTGGGCCCCTTCTGCTTTTCTGTTAGTGGGGTCCCGGTCCCAATATAGCCCCCTTTTTTGAAATACCAACACTTCCCGTTGTTGTTAAAGTTTCCGTTTGCGAGAACGTCTTTTCAGACAATTGTCCAACTAGCGAGTCCGGTATTAATCATGGCTACTGGTGTTTCCGTTTCCGGTCTCCACCTTAATCCTTAACAAACATAGTTCTACATCCACTTCTTACGAGCCAAAAATAGTTAAAATCGCTAGTCCAATCAATTGTTCACGACGCGATGTCACTGTTTCCTGATATAAAACCCTATGGTCAAGGTTGGCTAATGCCAGACAATGAAGTGAACTGGCGGGGTTTATAGTAGAAGGGCTCACTGTTTAGGAGTCGCCGAGTCGTGTTTTTGTTCATCATCAACAAACAACAGACAGCATCATATAGAATACTCTAAAGGCGCAACTTGGGCATAGCTGCGTTTACAACCTGCGTTTTTATCGCCTTTTTATAACCGCTATGCTCTCTTGGTTGGTTTGGGTATTATATAAGTGCTAGAACATATCTTTTAGACTATATCAATTTTCTTTTTGTCTGTAAAAGTTTGGTTTATTTTCTAAGTGGCAGGGGCTGCCCCGTGTGGGTTCCGGGGCCCCCCTTGTTGTGAAAACAATAATAGACCCGTACTGCCATCTCCCAAAGATGTCGTATGAGTCAGACTAATTGGAACTTTTTTTAAACGTCGGAGTGCATCTGCCTGTATAGGCACGGACCCAACAGTCTGCATTTAAATGAAGCAGGATCTATAAAATTGATGCAACATGCAACACTCAGGTTCTGGAACAGGACTGCAGTCAGAAGTGGAACGAACAAACCAGAACTCTTGCCACTACAGTGTACAAGCTGAGTGGACACGAAAGAAGATTAGAAGTGTCATGGCATATAGGGCCTGGATATTGGTGGAACAACCGGAACTACTACTACGACTACTACTTTGGCAACTGCTCAACTACAATACACTACTTTGCAACTGCTACCACTACTCAATACTACTTACTATACAACTGCTACACTACAATTACTATCTGACTCCTCTAATACTACTACTACTGCTCTATCTACTATCTAACTTACTACTACTAAACCAGTTGCTACACTACTGCTGATACTACTAAATACACAACTGCTAACTAAAACAACTATACAACTGCTAGACTACTAATACACTACTACTACTACTACTAATACTACTACTACTACTACGATAAACTGCTGACACACTAACTAACTTACAAACTAAGCTAACAGCTACTACTAACTACTACTACTAAGACTACTAACTACTAACTAACTACTCTACTACTATACAACTGCTACACTAACTACCACTACTACTAAAACTACTACTCACTACTACTACTACCTACTACTACTATACTACTACTACTACTACTACTAACTATCCTACTACTACTACTAAACTACTAACTAACTACTACTACAACTAACTACTACTACTACTACTACACTAACTAACTAACTACATACTCTACTACTACTACTACTACAATACTATACTACTACTACTACTAAATAACTAACTAACTACTACTACTACTGTACTAAGACTACTAACTACTACTACTATCTACTACTTAACTACTACTACGACTACTACTACTACTAACTACTACTACTACTAACTAACTACAAACTCAGCGAACTACTACTAAACTACTAACTGCTAACAACTAACTACTAATTAGTACTAACTAACTAATACTACTACTAACTACTACTACTACTACTACTACTACTACTACTACTACAGAACAACTGACTCACACTCCTACTAGACTACTACTATATTAACTGCTACACTACTACTACTACTACTAACGATACTACAATACTACATCAGAAGGCAATTTTACCAACTGTGTGTTTCCCTGTCAATAACAGGCTTCTGTATTGCTGTAATCTCAATGAATTTTCTTGGCATCTATTTTAACCATTCTTCTCAACTCACTAACTAAACATACCCCAACCTACCAACGATTTCTTGTAAACTGACGACATTTTTTACTTTAAAACCGCCATCTTGATAACTTGTACTCGACAAAACAAAGACCTTGCTATATCATAGGGGACTTTACACTACCTTACAAATTAAAGGGGTCGATTTCAAAACTCTGCCCGGATCAACCAGTAAGCGACCCTTCAAGTGTTCTATCCAATCGACTGTATTGCCCGATTGTCTGCCTGCTTATATCCATAACTGACTGTGTTTTATGATGCTCTTTGAATAACAGCATTGGAAAGGACCGTCTAAACAACAAACCGTCCCATCAACTTTTCTGTCCGACCGACTGTTTTCCCTGGTCATCTGCCAAAATCTTAGCATAAGTGACTTTGTCTTACCTCACATTTACAAGCCTTGCAAACTTTTCAGCATACACCACTGTCTCGGGTAAAGCTTTCATTTACTTAATAATTTTCGTGTCCAACAGACATCTTTTTAATATTTAGCAATGTGTCATCTTTGACATGGAAGGAAACTTTTTTTTTTTCTCGTTGTCAGCTTTCTTCAACGATGTCTAGACTTTCAGCAGGAATACATAGAGCAACTTGTAAACTTTCAACAGAGGGGTCAAGTTAACAAACAAATGGAAGATTTTTAAAGACCAGTCTGCCCAACTATTCTTTAACCGTACCTGTTTTTAGCTATCCAGCTGAGTGTCTCTCGTCTTGTTGGTTAATTTTTTTTTTTTTTTTTTTTTTTTTACAAACAAACGACGATTTTTAAAGATCGATACTAGCAAAAATTGTCAGAGCTTTGATTAACTTGTAAAAACTAATGCCACTATCCTTGGTATACCAAGTCACTCGATTTTATTTTTCCACTGGACCACTTAAAAGCACTTGATATTTCGTCTTACTGTGCTTGTGCCAATGCGTCTCCTAAAATAAAATTCTGTTTCTTTGCCCTTATTCGCAAAAGCACGAACGGGGCCTCGGTTAAAATACCAAATGTGGTTTTAAAAAAAAAAAACTGACATTTTCCCCCTAAGGCAACCACTATATTATTTCTACTTGACAAGATAGACACGATAACTGATAAAAATTAAAAGGCTAGACTAGTGACCAGACAATGAGACAAGTTCTTACCTTCAGCCAACTACACAGATTTATTTTATAGCAGACGAAGGATGTCCAAAGGAGCCACACATACACACACACAACACCGCCACGTCCCCTGCTTCGTCACCGAGCAGTGATCCCATTGGTTCTAACAAGCAGGCGAGGTGTACGCCCATTCAGAACTGTGAATGATGAAGAAGAAGAAGAAGAAGAAGAAGAGAAGAAGAAGAAGAAGAAGAAGAAGAAGAAGAAGAAGAAGAAGAAGAAGAAGAAGAAGAAGAAGAAGAAGAAGAAGAAGAAAAGAAGAAAAGAATATGAAGAAATGAACAGTTCTGAATGGGCGTACACCTCGCCTGCTTGTTAGAACCAATGGGATCACTGCTCGGTGACGAAGCAGGGGACGTGGCGGTGTTGTGTGTGTGTATGTGTGGCTCCCTTGGACATCCTTCGTCTGCTATAAAATAAATCTGTGTAGTTGGCTGAAGGTAAGAACTTGTCTCATTGTCTGGTCACTAGTCTAGCCTTTTAATTTTTATCAGTTATCGTGTCTATCTTGTCAAGTAGAAATAATATAGTGGTTGCCTTAGGGGGAAAATGTCAGTTTTTTTTTTTAAAACCACATTTGGTATTTTAACCGAGGCCCCGTTCGTGCTTTTGCGAATAAGGGCAAAGAAACAGAATTTTATTTTAGGAGACGCATTGGCACAAGCACAGTAAGACGAAATATCAAGTGCTTTTAAGTGGTCCAGTGGAAAAATAAAATCGAGTGACTTGGTATACCAAGGATAGTGGCATTAGTTTTTACAAGTTAATCAAAGCTCTGACAATTTTTGCTAGTATCGATCTTTAAAAAGCGTCGTTTATTTTGTAAAAAAAAAAAAATTAACCAACAAGACGAGAGACACTCAGCTGGATAGCTAAAAACAGGTACGGTTAAAGAATAGTTGGGCAGACTGGTCTTTAAAAATCTTCCATTTGTTTGTTAACTTGACCCCTCTGTTGAAAGTTTACAAGTTGCTCTATGTATTCCTGCTGAAAGTCTAGACATCGTTGAAGAAAGCTGACAACGAGAAAAAAAAAAGTTTCCTTCCATGTCAAAGATGACACATTGCTAAATATTAAAAAGATGTCTGTTGGACACGAAAATTATTAAGTAAATGAAAGCTTTACCCGAGACAGTGGTGTATGCTGAAAAGTTTGCAAGGCTTGTAAATGTGAGGTAAGACAAAGTCACTTATGCTAAGATTTTGGCAGATGACCAGGGAAAACAGTCGGTCGGACAGAAAAGTTGATGGGACGGTTTGTTGTTTAGACGGTCCTTTCCAATGCTGTTATTCAAAGAGCATCATAAAACACAGTCAGTTATGGATATAAGCAGGCAGACAATCGGGCAATACAGTCGATTGGATAGAACACTTGAAGGGTCGCTTACTGGTTGATCCGGGCAGAGTTTTGAAATCGACCCCTTTAATTTGTAAGGTAGTGTAAAGTCCCCTATGATATAGCAAGGTCTTTGTTTTGTCGAGTACAAGTTATCAAGATGGCGGTTTTAAAGTAAAAAATGTCGTCAGTTTACAAGAAATCGTTGGTAGGTTGGGGTATGTTTAGTTAGTGAGTTGAGAAGAATGGTTAAAATAGATGCCAAGAAAATTCATTGAGATTACAGCAATACAGAAGCCTGTTATTGACAGGGAAACACACAGTTGGTAAAATTGCCTTCTGGTGATTAGTAAAACATAAAGTTTTCAAGATGGTCTCTAGTCATTCACACACACACACACACACACACACACACACACACACACACACACACACACACACACACACACACATACACACACACACACACACACACACACAATATGCTAGATACAGTACCTGACTTGACAAGAACAGTTTATCAAGTTGGCGGTTTTAAACCGGAAATGTAAAGAATCACCGCCGCCTTATAACGGGAAATGGTATTGGAGAACACTGACAGACAAAGTAAATTTAAAATCTATGTCACCCGTTTAAGGTTTAGTAGGTATCTTGGGACAAAAGCACTCAGACTCGTTGATCTAAGTGTGGTTTGTGACCTGTGAAGGGCGGTTGTATACAATACTTCCAGGGTATGCAACTTACAAAAGGAACTGATGAGACAGCAGAAGCAATACCTTAAGCCTATTGTAGAATTTTACAAGTCTTTACTGGGGTAAAGATTAGGGAAATGGTTAACTATTCCAGTTGTTGAAAGTAGATTATGTGTTGTGAGGACTGGTGAGAACGAGAAAGAAGCAGACATTTTTATATGTAGGTTATCCAGACAGGAAGATCCTAAGGTAGTTTTTTTATGTGCCCGTTGGTCAGAAAGGTGGAGAAGAGGTAGTTATGTGTGAGTTGTTGAGAAAGTGAAAGAGACATGTGGTTTTATGTTTACGAGCTGTTGAGAAAGAGAGAGAAAAAAAAAAAGTAGATAGGTTTATGATTGTGAACATTGGCGAGGAAGAAAAATAAAATAGTGCTTTTATATAGTTAGTGAAAACGAGAAAGACGTCCTTACATTCGACCCTTCCAGTCAACCATCTTTCACATAGCAGTTGTATTTTTACTAATAAAGCATGTTATGATCATATGATAATATGCATATTATGAATATTATAAAAGAACACAAAAACATGAGTTGTAAAGTGCATGCAAAAACCCGCGCGTGCATACATACACCCACATACACACGATCACCCACTCACACACATACATACATACGTACATACATACAAACAAACAGGCATACACACAGGCATACATACAAACAAACATACATAGATACAAACATACAGGCATACATACAAACAAACATACATAGATACAAACATACAGGCATACATACATACATACATACATTCGTAATACAGGCATACACACATACAAACATACAGTCAAGAGAAAAGAGGAAGGTAGTTTTATGGTTGCGAGTTGCAGAGAAGGAGAAAAAATATAGTTCTATGTGTGAATGATGGTCAGAAAAATGGAGAAGAGGGTGGTTTTATGTCTCAGAGTTGCTGAGAAAGAGAGAGAGAAAAAAAAAATGTGTTTCTATGTGCGAGGGTTAGCCAAGAAGTGGGAGAAAACAGCATTTTATGTGTGATATTTGTAGGGAAATGGAAAATACGAGATCTTTACGTGTAAATCTCGGTGTAGCAGGGGAAGAAAGTGGTGTTTTTATGTGTAATAACGAGAAAAAGGACTGTAGTTTTATGTGTAAATGCTGGTAAGAACATAAAAGAAAACGGTAGTTTTCTGTGTTACACGTACGAAACAATCGTTTATGGTGATTGTTAGATAAACAGATGGAGGAATGGTCAACTAGTTGTGTAGCTGGTTAAAAGATTTTTAAAAACGTTCTTTGAATTTGTAAGTTGGACTAAGCAAGAGGATCGCGGACAAGTCGTGTCTATAAACTATAAGATTTAAGTACCATATCCACCAATAAAATTTAGTCTATTTTTTATTTTTTTTTTTATTTTGTTATATAAAACAGCACAAAACCATATATCACAGGGTCCTAATGACACCCGCAACCCGCACCTTTTTTCCCTGTTCTTCCCTCTTTACACGTCATACGCCTATGTGTCCAGGCTGCCCAGATGACTCCTAAAACATCTCATGAAAATAGTTGATACAGCTGAAACCCTTTGTGAGCGACCGGCAACCCTGACATGCCACCTACAACTTTTCCCAATATTTTCCCCCCTCTATAGAAGTCATACCACCATGTATCCGATGCGGCAACTTGCTCCCCTCATAGAGCCACCTACCACAAAATCCATCCCCTTTGTCATATTTATCTTGTTTTATTACATAAAAAAGTCATATTACCAGATGATACTGCCTGTGGCACTCACTCTAACTAGCGCTATTCGCTGAACTACCCTGTGGCATCTGCACCACCAACTGTTTTACATCACCCTTCGCACAACACATCATTCTCGATGCCACATTACCTGCTGCAACCACATCACCCACGGCACATCACCCCTCATAATATCTTTGAAGACAATATAGACCAACTATCAGCAGACACCTACGACATGATTGACCACTCGTATATCAGACTACAACTTAGCAGTATAGATTTGTACCCACAGCGGCACAAACAACTTATACCAACAACATTAATACGCCTACGACATGTTTGAACATGGTCCGTATACATCTATCTATACACAGACAAAGCAACACCGCACCACACAGCCAAATATAGATGTCTCATACACTACCGGTCACGTATCCGAACTATACCACAGCCCCACTGGGACGCTGACGTACGCACAAGAAGGAAAAAACAGTTTCACATATACTAGGTAACGATATAGCCAAGTCTCCGTTCCTGATTAAATAAATTACAAGATATTCAACCTCATAAGGATATCCATCAAGCGGTAAACACCAGGTGACACAAAGTGTTACTATGCGGATGAGAATCACGCGGAGAGAGTTCCCAAAAACCCCGTTTAACCGTTAGGTTATATTAGAGCCCCTGGCTACAGCCGGGGTGCGGCTTTAAAATAAGGACAAATTGCGTCCCGGGTGGGGACGACATTTGATATCTTGACAGTAAGTACCTTATATATGTCTGTGCTAATTCAGGATGGTAGAGGTCGACAACACATTTAAGCCACCAGTAAAGGTTAAACTCCGTGTTCTACAGCCGTCGCGCTGACCATTGTGTTACAACAATGGTAGATGGTAGATGAGTTGTACACAAGGAGAAGGGAAATGAGAGAATATGGAAAGACGCAGAAGAAATAGTAATAGCAGTAGTGATGGCAGACACTATGATGGTGCTGGTAGTGGTGTAGCAACCGCAATAATAATAATAATAATAGTAGTAGTAGTAGTAGTAGCAGTAGTAGTAGCAGCAGCAGCAGCAGCAGTAGTAGTAGCAGCAGCAGTAGTAGTAGTGGTAGCAGCAGCAGTCGTAGTAGTAGCAGCCGCAGAAGTAGTAGCAGCAGCAGCAGCAGTAGTAGTAGTGGTGTTGGTGGTATTAGTAGTAGTAGTAGTAGTAGTAGTAGTAGTAGTAGTAGTAGTAGTAGTAGTTGTTGTTGTAGTGGTAGTAGTAGTAGTTTTTGTTGTAGTGGTAGTAGTTGTTGTTGTAGTGGTAGTAGTAGTAGTAGTTGTTGTAGTGGTAGTAGTGGTAGTAGTAGTAGTAGTAGTAGTAGTAGTAGTAGTAGTAGTAGTAGTAGTAGTAGTAGTAGTAGTAGTAGTAGTAGTAGTAGTAGTAGTAGTAGTAGTAGTAGTAGTAGTAGTAGTAGTAGTAGTAGTAGTAGTAGTGGTGGTGGTAGTAGTAGTAGTAGTAGTAGTAGTAGTAGTAGTAGTAGTAGTAGTAGTAGTAGTAGTAGTAGTAGTAGTAGTAGTAGTGTAGTAGTAGTAGTAGTAGTAGTAGTAGTAGTAGTAGTAGTGGTGGTAGTAGTAGTAGTAGTAGTAGTAGTAGTAGTAGTAGTAGTAGTAGTAGTAGTAGTAGTAGTAGTAGTAGTAGTAGTAGTAGTAGTAGTAGTAGTGTAGCAGTTGTATAGTAGTAGTAGTAGTAGTAGTAGTGTAGCAGTTGTAGTAGTAGTAGTAGTAGGAGTGTAGCAGTTTCAAAGTAATAGTAGTAGTAGTTCCGGTTGTTCGTCCAGGATCTAGCCCTATGTGCCCAACTTGTTTTGGGGCGTTTATAAAATAATGCATCTAGCCCTATGTGCCCAATTTGTTTTGGGGCGTCTATAAAATAATGCATCTAGCCCTATGTGCCCAATTTGTTTTGGGGCGTTTAGAAAATAATGCATCTAGCCCTATGTACCCAACTTGTTTTAGGGCGTTTATAAAATAATGCATCTAGCCCTATGTGCCCAACTTCTTCTTCTTCATGTTCACCAGATGTACACTCTGGTGGAAAGTTCTGGGTGTTCGTCCACTTCTGAAAAAGATATGTGTCTAGCCCTATATACCCATCACACTAAGGAATAAAAACAACTTTTAAAGACAAAAGATACGTTGACTGGTATTAAAGATATGTGTCTACCCCTATATGCCCAAATCAACAAGAAACAGACATAGTGGTTATAAAAGGGCGATAAAAAACCTTAGGTCTAAACGCAGTTATGCCCAATGCGCCTTTAGTGTGGCCTGTATGATGATGTTGTTTTTGTTGATGATGGAAAAAAAAAACACACACACACACGCCTTTCACCGCCCTTAAAATTTCCCCTTCTACTATAAACACGCGCCAGTTCACATCATTGTCTGGCATTCGCCAACCTTGACCATACCGGACATCGCGTCGTGAACAATTGAATTGATGTAGAATTCAACTATTTTTGGTTCCGTAAGAACCGGATGTCGAATTGTTTTGTTGAGGATTAAGGTAAAAACCGGAAACTAGTCGTTATGAATACTACCGGACATTGCTTAGTGAACAATTGGTGAAAAGCAAACGGAAACAACAACAACGTGTAGTTGAGACCCGGTTTCGTATATCACAATATGAATAATAAAGCTAGGGGCGGCTCTCCTCTAAAGTCGTAGTGGGCTTGGGGTTATAGAGAAAAAAAGGGGGCCTCACAACAATGATAAAAAAGTGCGGTTATAGAGGAGAACGGGCGTCAAAACAATGATAAAGAGGCGGGTATAGAGGAGAAAAAGACCCCAAAAAAGGATAATAATATGTTTAATAACTAGAGGGGGCGTCATCTGATACATCAATATATGTGAACTGGCTTAATAAGAGGGGGAAAAAAAAAGTCAATGTTGTTTGTTACCGGGGATGGGTAAATACTACAGGTGGCAGACAGGAGAAAAACAGAAAGAACTACAAAAGAAACCTACAGGATTTTCCAGTGCCCCCAAAATACCCCCGAGGTGTTCCAGACCAAAATATATTTTGGGAAAATACTCTTTTTAATAAAAAATACTTGGCAAAAATCTGGTGTAAAAAATGACTTCTGGGAAGAAAAAAATAGCACTTCTAAGGAGAAAATTCTAGAGAAAATCTAGAAAAACAAGGTTTATTTTTAAAAGAAACAAACAGTGACGCCCTTGACAGACAAACATTTCGCATTCTGGGGACAAACAAATAATTGACCCTTTGAACTTCCGGGACCAGGCAGCCGGTGTCCACCCAACGCTCCAGTGTCCAGGGTCCATCCGGTGTCCAGGGTCCATCCGGCGCACCAGGCACCAGTGTCCATCCGGTGTCCAGGGCTCCAGCCGGCGCTCCAGGGCTCCAGGCTGTGACCAGGCTGTGACGTCTACGGTCGCAAAGGGCCCTCACAACATTCAGCTTGTCATACATCAGTTACATGTCTTGGCACTACCTTTCTAATACACCAGCATGCCCTGGAGAAAATATCCAAAGGATGATAACTACACGTCTGAAGTGATACTTGCCACTATGCACAGAGCATACATGTCTCTACCTTTCTAAACATGCTCACGTTATGTGTGTACTCTATCTCCATTCTCAAACTATACGTTGTGATATCTTATGCTAGGCTTTGGTGCACCAACCTTCATGCAATTCGTCTGCCCTCAACACAGTCTACAAATGTAAATAGTTTTAATGTGTCCCTTCTACTTGTCTCATTCCTCCCACTTTCCTCCTCTCTTCTGTTCTCCTCAACGACTTTTGCCTGGCAATCTACAAGGTATAAGTAACCGGTTAACAACCATTGAAATTAAGCAATGTCGGGAGTGGCTAGTACTTAGATGGGTTACCACTTTGGAACACCACGACTTCGAACAGCTAACACATTTCCCGACCACCACCAGGAAAACAAAGTAGTCACCCCTCCCCGTTTTTCTCCCTGGACTATCGCCTTTGTCCCCATGAACTGTGTTTGTCTCCGTTTCCTTATTTGTTAAATGTAAATATGCTCCCTCCCCCTCCCCTCTAATCCTATGTTTTGTTAGTCTATTATAAATTAGTTTTCTAAACTTGTACAAATTTGAAATGTGCCTACTTGGATGCTTCAATTCGCAGTGTTCATAATCTTGTTTCCCCTTTAAGTTTATGCTCATCATCATCATTATAAACCACTTCCGCCGTTAAACGTCGTGGGGAGAAACGATCTGCGATCCAGTGTATGTTGGCAGCCACGGGCCATTGTCACGCCGTGAAGGCATAGAGTGTCTTTAGTGTTGTCATTCCACGTTGTAATGGCTTGACCTGGTAGCCAAGGTCTTGTGTGAAGGGGTCCGGCTCCCCCACAGGGCGAGCCGGCGACCTTCCGACCCGCGGCGAGCGTCTAACCGCTCCGCTACGGCGATTTCCAGTCTACAAATGTAAAAAGGTTTAAGATCTTTCAGTCCCCCTCTTCATTCCCCCCCCCCCCCCCCCACCACTTTCCTTTTATTTCTTTTTCACTTCAAAACTGTTGCCTGGCGATATACCAGGATAAGTAGCCGGTTAACAGCAATCACTGGAATTAAGCAACGTCGGGCGTGTCTAGTACTTAGATGTGTTACCACTTTGTTTCGAACAGCTAACACATTTCCACACCACTACCAGGGAAGCAAACAAGTTGCACACCCCTGGACTATCTACCCTGTAAAGCTGAACTGTGATTTGTCTCCAGTTTTCTTCTTTGTTAAATGCAAAAATGCGTCTCTGCACCCCCACCCCCCATTTCCCCGTTTGCCCCTATGTTTTGTTAGTCTATTATAAATTTAGTTTTCTAAACTTGTAAATAACTGCAATGTGATTACTTTGATGCTTTAATCTGCAATGTTCATAATCTTGTTTCCTCATCATCATAAACCACCTCTGCTGTTTAAGCGGCATGGGGAGAAAGGTTTTGCGATCCAGTGTATGTTGGCTGCTACTGGCTATTGCCACGCCGTGAAGGCGTGGAGTGTCCTAGTGTTGTCAACTTGCAGTCTACAATGTAAATAGTTTTAATGTGTCCCTTTTACTTGTCTCATTCCTCTCACTTTCCTCCTCTCTTCTGTTCTCCTCAACGACTTTTGCCTTTGTCCCCCTGAACTGTGTTTGTCTCCGTTTCCTTATTTGTTAAATGTAAATATGCTCCCTCCCCCTCCCCTCTAATCCTATGTTTTGTTAGTCTATTATAAATTAGTTTTCTAAACTTGTACATGTTTGAAATGTGCCTACTTGGATGCTTCAATTCGCAGTGTTCATAATCTTGTTTCCCCTTTAAGTTTATGCTCATCATCATCATTATAAACCACTTCCGCCGTTAAGCGGCGTGGGGAGAAACGATCTGCGATCCAGTGTATGTTGGCAGCCACGGGCCATTGTCACGCCGTGAAGGCGTAAAAAATATCTTTAGTGTTGTCGATCCACGTTTTAAAGTGTTTGACCTTAAAGCCAAGGTCATTGTGAAGTGTCCGGCTCCGCTGCAAAACGAGCCTGCGACCTTCCGATCCGCGGCGAGCGTCTGGCCGCTTCGCCACGGCGACTTCAAATCTACAAGTGTGAATAGGTTTAACGTCTTTCTCTTCCCTCATTTCATTCCTCCCACTTTCCTTATCTTTCTTTTTCTTTCTAAAAACTCCAGCCTGACGATATACCAGGTATTAGCAACTAGTTAACAGCAATCACGGAAATCATGCAATGTCACGGGTGGCTAGTACTTAGTTGGGTGACCACTTTGAAACGCCACAGTTTCGAACAGCTAACATATTCTCCGACCACCACCAGGAAAGCAAACAGTTTGCGCCGCAACCCCCCTCCCCCCCCCTCCCCCACTTTTCTCCCTGAACTATCTTCCTTGTCCTCCTGTACTGTGTTTTGTCTCCAGTTTTCTTTCTTGTTTAATGCAAATATGCGCCTCCACGCCCCCTTTTCTCCTATGTTCTGTTAGTCCTTCATAACAGTTTACAGGCTCGTACATAATTGCAACGTTCCTATTTTGATGTTTTAATCTGCAATGTGTATATCATCTATTTTTTCCTTTGATTTTATGACCATCATCATCATCATCATAAACCACTTCTGCCGTTAAGCGGTGTGGAGAAAAAAAATATGCGATCCTGTGAAGTTTGACTGCCACTGACCATTGTCATGCCGTAAAGGCGTAGAGTGTCCTTAATGATGTCGATCCATATTTTCCGCGGCAGTCCTTTTGCTGTTGTAGCTGATCTTCTGAGATGTGCTGGTGAGGATGTTTGATCTTGCTGCATTCTACAGATATGGCCAAACCACTTTAACTGCTGTTTCACTATGAATCCAGTACAAAGTGTCGTTTCCAAAATGTGTCTGATAGTTTTATTATCATTCACTCGATCTCAGATGGTTTCTTTACTCGGGCACCTCATTTCGCAGACGGTGATTTTACGTATCTGGGCTGTAGATAGTGTCCATAATTTGTCACTGGTAACCCAATGATGAAATGAATATCCCTTTAAAAATCTGTCTCCTTGGACTCATAGTTTTCTTTTTCTTCTTCTTGTTCACCGGCTGTGAATTCCGGCGGTAAGTCGCGGTTGTTTGTCCAAAATGGACTTTTGGCTTTTACCTTGACCTGAGTTTTGCGTGTACATCCGTTTTACTGGCTTATTTGTTTGCAGTTCTCGTTCCCCGCCTCTCCGGCAGATGTACTCCGACTTCGGAGGAAGACGTCAAGCCTATTTCTAGGTTGACTGTGGCCATTGTTTTGTGTGGGTCGAGATGTTGCCTCATTTGTGTGGTGTCCTCTTTGACTTTTAACAGGTGTGGCTCCCGGAATGTCGTCCTTAAGGCAGCTCTATGTAGAGTTTTCAACCCTCAAGGGAAGGCAGGGGCAGATCATGGGCATTCCCCGCCATCCAAGGAGGCTTCCATAAATGCAGAGCCGACACATGATGCTCTGGTTCTGGGCTCACCCAAAGAATCGTCACGTCCTGCCCATGACTGCTTAACCTCACAACCGTGTATTGAGCTTCCCTCGCTACAATGCTGCGCTCTCCGGAGATCAGCGGGGAGCAGCCCGCAGGTCTAGGACGTTTGTGGCCACACAAATAGGCACATTCTTTTTCATCTTACGTTAGACACCTTTAACGTTGTTTCAGCTGTGCCCTTAGCACAACAGAATGGGGAAGCAGAATGCGTCAGGCGTGGCTTCACCTGTTTGGTCCCAACACTCGGGCGAGTTGGACCAGTGGATACGGACATTCGGACTTTTTCCTAATCGGTACGAATTATGATCGTCGGACTCTGAGCTTGCATGTGTGCCGTGGGGTATAACTTTGTCGGACATTATTTCCAAGCCAGCATATGAAAAGTTGCTGCTGTGGTGTACCTCAGCGCGGTGACGACGACACTGAGGATTGAGGATGTACGTAGGTAGGATCTTGCTGCGAGAAGTCGCCCACAAGAGATGTTACTCGTCTTGGCTGCGGGTAAATCTCTCGGTCAGGGTTGAGTCTCAGCAGTGATGTTAGAATGCAGATTAGAAATATCACAGGTGAAAATACACATCAGTTAGACACATTACAGACCATTTTAGACATTCATGATCTAATGGACACATACAGGCACAAACATCCAGACGAAACAGAAACTACACATAAAAACAGTGCACATAACAGAGCAGCACGTTTAGATAGAATGTATGCACCATTCACACATCATATACCAGGAGTTAAACACCTACAAGAGACACTAGATTCCACTGACCATATGGCCATAATTGCATCAATAAACACTGTACATACAACTACACATTCAAGAAGATCTCCTCACTGGAAGTTTAACAACACACTTTAAAAAATCAAGAATATGTCAATGACAGGACACAACTAATTGCAACAAACCCCAGTGATATACTCGAGGGACATGTCTCACAGCTCTGGGAATCACTTCACAAAATTATACGCCAGAGAACTCAAACACTTGCAGCAGCAATACACAGAGAAAACCTAAAGCAAGAAAAGATACTGGTAAACGCCATAAAGCTTGCAATGCAAACAGACAGACACGCACCACACATTACCACATTACAAGAAGAATTAGAACTCTTACAATCACCATCGGTTTAATGGGGCTTTGCTGCGAACGAAATTAAATACTATAACACATGAAATACCCAGTAAGCAATATCTAGCAATAGAACAGAATATACAAGGCAGCAGGCAAATAGTACAAATAGTAGACAGAAACGGAAATACGCAAATAGAACCACCACAAATAGCCTTAGCCTTTGAAGAGTATTATAAAGACCTTTACACCGAGGAAAAAACACAGCCTCATGTTCAAGATAATCTCATGAATTTTGCTAAACAGGTTACAGAGGAACAGAAACAAACACTAGACGAAACTGTATCATTAGCAGACTTAACGCAGGCTGTTCAAGGGATGCAGAAAAACAAAACACCTAGTCCTGATGCCATTACCACTGAATTTTATCAAAGTTTTCTTCATCTCTTAGGTCCCCTTTTACTGAAAGTTTACTCTGAATCATATGACAAAAAAGAACTTCCATCCAGTTTCAACATGTCTTATATCACTCTTATTCCAAAAGATAACACAGATAAGACATTGTTAAAGAGCTATAGGCCAATTTCACTTTTAAATACAGACTATAAAATGTTATCTAAAGTTTTAACCAATAAACTTAAACCGATGGTGGCCACACTCATACACAAAGATCAACAATGTGGTGTACAAAACCGCAACATCCATCAACATACACATTTCATAAGGGACATTATCAATTATACACATAAAAAAACTTCCAATCCTCAATCATTTCACTGAACCAGGAAAAGGCATTTGACAGAATATCGCATTCATACCTTAACAAAATTCTTATATTTTCCAACTTGGGAATTTATTTCCAAACTTGGGTCAAAATTCTTTCCGAAAGACCTGAAAGCCAAACCCTGTTAAATCACACCCTCACCAACTCCTTTAGATTGACTAGATCTGTCAGGCAGGGATGCCCCCTATCTCCCTTATTGTACGTTATCGCTCTAGAGCCCCTTCTAGAAAAGATACGACAGGACACCAATGTCAGGGGTACATTTATACCAGGGAAGGGTGAGCGGAAACTGTGTGCGTACACTGATACCATTTTCTTTCTGAAAAATCAGTTGAAATCATTTTAGAAACTGTCTCATATTTTGGCAAAGTGAGTGGCGCAAAATTGAATGTTGAAAAGTCTACTTTGATGGGATTAGGAAAATGGAAAAACAAATCAGATTTTCCATTTGATTTAGCAACGACCAGTTGTATCAGAGTATACGGAATTGTCTTTCCCTGTCACCCAAACTACAGACACAAAACTACATGGCAGAATCTAGTCAGAAAAATAACAGATATGTTACATTTATATAAATATAAAACAGCCACCATCTTCGGTAGAAGCATAATTGTGAACACATATATAATACCAAAAATATTATATCTATGTACAGTCCTAGATCCTCCTCGTCAGACTGTCAAAGATATAAACAAGGAGATAAGACGCTTTGTTTTTGGTAGGACTTTGTATAGTATTAAACATTCAACTCTCTTTCGAAAAAAAAAACATGATGGCAGAATAAATCTCCAGGATATAGCTACTAAAATTAAAGCGCTTAGGATAAAACACGTTGGTGAAATTATACGGCACCCAGAGAAATATGCTTTAGCACATTATTACATAGGAATGAGACTATCCCGTTTAAATCCAATTAATAATGCAATCCCGCATTTTTTCGGGTCTTTGCCAAATTTTTATAAAACAATTATTGTAGCGCTTAAAGGTAATGAACACTTAATAGACTTAAAAACAAAAGAAATCGATAGGCATTTAGTCAAATCACAAGCAACTCCATTACATCTGAGGATAAAAAGAGACTATAAATATTTTATAAAAGATTATAGCGCTACATTTTTTAACCTCCACAACAAACTCATAGCGCCTAAGGCAAGGGAAGTCACTTTCAGACTTATTTATAATACGACTCCTAAAACAGAGAGAAAAGCCAACATATGAAAGAAAACAATACAGTGCCAGCTGTGTAGGCGGAATCTTCCAGAATTAGAGGAATATAGTTATTTTGAATGTAATACAATATTGCTAATTAAGAACCTCCTACAAGACAGTCTGGATACGCATACGAAACAAAGAGCAGATATTAACAGAGCCATCATGTTAAACACTATCCCTTACACCACAAGGGAAACCCATACACAACTGCTAATTCTACTATCAGAATATAGTAATCTAACCTGGACAATAAAAAACCTCTCTGTCCACAAATACAGAACCTTTTGCTCAGAAACAGTCAGGCTACTCTACCTACAAACAGTTTCAAACTTTATTGTCCCTTAAACACATTTGCCTTAAAAATATTTTTTTTTTTTAAAGAATACAATACATCACAAACCGCACACTGAAAAATTAATGAAACCGATATGATGTGTCTTATTACATATATGTATACATATATGCTCTGTATATAGACGTGTGTGTATGTGGTTTAGGGGGGGGGGGGGGGTTCAGAGTACGAAGAAGTGTTTTGCTCACGCAGTAGTCTATGTCAATTGATCATTGTGATTGGTTTCATGCACTGTCTTATCCCAGTGAGACAATACAGAACACAGTTTTGTATTACTGACCCTAGCAACATTCTGTATTTAAAATCAATAGTATGTCCACGTCTAAATCCTTCTAGCCGGAATGTTTTCCCTTTCTATTTAATTACTTCCGGTACACCTCCCCGATGCCATTTTCCCCCCCATGGCTGTCACTAAATGTACATAAATCTGCCAGTGCAAAATAGAGGATGGCCTGCCTTTGCATCGGCTGTCCAGCGACCCTGTAACGTGATAATCATGGGACCTGTTTCAAAATTTCGAAGCGAACGGTGGTGGGAAATTTGCCTGGTCCAATAGTTAGAGAGGGCGAGAAAGGAAGGGATGAGAGGGAGGGAGATAGATAGAGAGAGAGAGAGAGAGAGAGAGAGAGAGAGAGAGAGAGAGAGAGAGAGAGAGAGAGAGAGAGAGGCAAAACATGCAGCGAATATTATTATTATATTTACACGACCCTTGGGCGACCTTTCACTGTGACACTGCCTAAGGGCAGGGTATTGAAAAATTGTACTTTTAAAAGGTGGCACACAGAGAGAGAGAGAGAGAGAGAGAGAGAGAGAGAGAGAGAGAGAGAGAGAGAGAGAGAGACGGAGCGTGTAAAGTGCAATGGTTAATAAAGGGAGTGGGAAGGAGAAATGAATACATGTATGTTCTGTAAATATAATTTCTTTTGTGCATCATTCATCATGTAACTTAAGAATATGTAAATGGATTGAGTATCAAAAAAAAAAAGCTTTTTTTTTGGGGGGGGGGGGGGGGGGGGGGTTTGGCCTTTTATTAAAGGCCACATCCAGATTTTAAAAAATGATGTAATTGAAAAAGTGAAGCTCGATTATAATTTAAACATTGAAAGAAAAAACCCACCCAGATCACCTGCATCAAAAATGAATGGTCCCCCACCTTTCCTCCTGCCCTCCCCAGTACTTTTCTTCCTCCCTTTCTCCTTCTCTGTCAAATGTTGGTGAGATGTGAGGCCAGTTTGAATATGCATTATTATCACCACCCTTAATTTGTTTTTATAAATTCTGTAACAAATGTATATATGATCCAACCATATCATCATCACCACCATCTTAACAGGCTACCACCACCAACAAATAATTATGAATGGTCCCTCCTTTCCTTACCCCCTGTCATTTTCTGTCTCCTGCTTTGTTCTACTCTCTTCCAAATGTTGGTGGAATATAGATACAACGTCATAATTATTTTTACCATCTTATTATTTTTGCTTTTGTTAATGTATATTAAATATTATAAACCATGTTTTCAACCAATAAACGTATTTAAAAAAAGACATGTTTTGTTATTTGAAGCCATATCCTGGCTTTTGTCAGGGTCCTTAATATAGGCAGGCCATAAATATGGCCAATTGTCTGGGACCTCTCCACGGCGATCTTCATCCACATGGTGGCACTTTGTGTCATCGGGTGTTTATCGGTACAGATGTATGCCCCAAGAGCAGATTGTTCAGAGGTAGATATTGAGGCATTTGATGACGAGTTAGACATGGCTTATTGGGTATATGGTGCTAGACGTATATTGCATAGACCAAAAGGCACTTAGTGTGTGACGTGGTTAGCATCACACCACCCGCCTTCAGTTCATAGGACTGTACCTGGTACCCACTCAAGGCTGGGTCGACCCGGGAGCCAAGGTCATTTTTGAAAGAAAAAAAATACGGCCTGCGTCAGGAACAGAACCCATCACCTTTCAATCTGCAGCTGAGTGTCTAGCTGCTAGACCACGGCGGATCCCCCACATTAACAATACCAGTTAAAATTACAAGCCTCAACAACAACAAAATGCAGCTATCGCATTTGTGCAGCTGGCTTTATTCACTGTTAATCAACACATCAGGCTATTTACTCATTGTTTATGACACTTTGATGGTATTATTTATGTCAAATGGGACATAGGCAGGGAAACAAAAATTCCCCACTCAAGCTGTAGAATATTCCAAGATTTAATAAACTAAAAACACAGATGCAAAAGACAATATTAAAACTGTTACAAATGACAATGATTCAACAACAATATCTGCTCCATTCTCTC
Organism: Candidula unifasciata; assembly: GCA_905116865.2. Classification (NCBI taxonomy): domain Eukaryota; kingdom Metazoa; phylum Mollusca; class Gastropoda; order Stylommatophora; family Geomitridae; genus Candidula; species Candidula unifasciata. The sequence goes on along the minus strand of CAJHNH020004679.1, from coordinate 4,285 downwards.
CACTCCCTTGATGGGAAACTGACCCATCCTCGATACCCTCCTCATGCCGAACTTCCCGAATTAAAGCCGAAATATTCATCTGGCATTGTGCGTATGTTTTGTGTAGGTTGTTTAGAATACGTTGTACCAGTATCCTGATGTCTTCGTCTGTATAGTTAGATGGTTTCTTTGCGCTGGTAACTAGTATCAGGCATTTGAGGTATGGAGTCATGCGATCACACATGAGCTCACTGGTTGCTTCTGCCTCGAATGTGTCAATACAGTCTCCAATGGTTTTTGAATTCTTGTATCCTGCAATGAAAAGTCAAGTATCAGCTAAAGTAGTCTAATGTTAATCGATCAATCGGTTTGCCCCTTCGGGATATCAACTAAAGGTTTGTCATTTCATTCTGAGATTTGAAAATCTTATTCTGGAAGACAGACCACCAACTGGATCACAAATATCCCGTTGACCTCGTAAAATCCTATAATTAGGGCAGCCGTAAACGCAACATAAGCCAGGTGTAAAGGTCGGTCATATCTGGGCAGAGATACAACCAAGTCTACGAGAGAAGTGGGAGGGGTGGAAAGAATGTTGTTGAATGTTGTATTTTGAATTAAGAATCGACATCACAGCACTCAGGACACTCCCATAAGTGCTCCGTTCCCATCTTCAGCAACAAGCAAAGAGTTCCAATTCCGATGGCACCAGTAACCGTCTAATTGTGTATCCGTCTCCTCCTTTCCATGAGTGTTGAGCGTCGGTCAGATCCCCTGATAACTCCTCGCAGCGCCTCACTCCTCAGACTATATTGATCTATCTGCACCTCCGCACTATTCATTCGTTCCCATAGGGCCCTCACAATATAAAGCTTATCATGTATCAATTCACCGCCAAGTGATGCAGAACCGGCCGTCTTTCAGCCTGCTCACTTCCCAAAACACACGAGAGAGAGAGAGAGAGAGAGTGAGAGAGAGATAGAGAGAGAGGGAGAGATAGAGAGAGAGACCTGTCAAAACACTATCACTTTCATGTGTTTGCCTGTATATGAACTGGCAGTTCTATGTATACTTCTCCTCATCGACTTTCACCTTACCCATCAAATTCATCTTATACTGCTCCTTCTGCTTTCTTCTCTTCCTATCGTCCATGCTTTCTCATCCTTTTCCTTTGTTATCTTATATTATATTACCTATGAGAAGAAGGACAACAAGAAGAAGAAGAAGAAGAAGAAGAAGAAGAAGAAGAAGAAGAAGAAGAAGAAGAAGAAGAAGAAGAAGAAGAAAGAAGAAGAAGAAAGAAGAAGAAGAAGAAGTAGAAGAAGAAGAAGAAGAAGAAGAAGAAGAAAGAAGAAGAAGAAAGAAGAAGAAGAAGAAGAAGAAGAAGAAGAAAGAAGAAGAAGAAGAAGAAGAAGAAAAAGAAGAAGAAAAGAAGAAGAAGAAGAAGAAGAAGAAGAAGAAGAAGAAGAAGAAGAAAGAAGAAGAAGAAGAAGAAGAAGAAGAAGAAAGAAAGAAGAAGAAGAAGAAGAAGAAGAAGAAGAAGAAAAAAAAGAAGAAGAAAAGAAGAAGAAGAAGAAGAAGAAGAAGAAGAAGAAGAAGAAGAAGAAGAAGAAGAAGAAGAAGAAGAAGAAGAAGAAGAAGAACAAGAAGAAGAAGAACAAGAAGAACAAGAAGAAGAAAAAGAAGAAGATGATGATGATGATGATGATGATGATGATGATGATGATGATGATGATGATGATGAAGGTTACAAAAACAACAACAGGAAGAACAATGACTAGAACAGCAGCCAGATACGAAGAACAAGAGAAGAAGAAGAAAAACAGAAACTGGGAAAAGAAGAACAAGAGGAAAAACCACAAATATAAGTAAAAGAACTAGAAACACAAGAACAAAAAGAACAAGAAGAAGAAACACTATCAGGAAAAGAACTAGAAGCACAAGAACTAGGAAAAGAAGAACAAGTGGAACAATAATAGAAGAACAAAAAGAAGAATAAAAACAATAATGAAGGGAACCAGAAAAACTAGAAAAAGAACACCCCCTCCCCGCCACCCCCCCCTCCCTCCACCCCCCTCCACCCCCCCCCCCCCCCCCCCCCCCCCCCCCCCCCCCCCAAAAAAAAGAATAAGAAAAGAGACCAGAAGAATAAAAAGTTCAAGAGCAACAACAACTGTTATTTTTACCTTTAGGCCGAGATGTTGTATGCGCTATTCCCTTTCTGTCATTCTCCAATAGCTCATCTACTATTGCCATAACATCGATATCACAATGGATGCCTTTCTCAGCCAGGCCGGCTTTGATTTGGGTCTTATATTGGCTCAGAACAGCTTTGTCTGTCGTCTTGTAGAGACTGGTCTCGAGAAAGAGGCACTTGATGTAATCTGTGGTAGCGACGCAATTCTCTGTCTCATTAGCCAAACTGGCCGTCAGTTGATCCACACACCCTCCAACGGCGTGTGCCTCTGTTGTTAATAACCCTGCAATTTAAAAGCAGTTAAAATTGTGTGTATGTTGTTGACATATTCATAAGTAAAGAAAGGACCATTGTCCACACCTTCGGACATTCTTGGCTTACAGTGAAATACAAAAATGTTATAGACCAGTGGGCACTGGGTTGGTGAATGATGTGGCCAACATCACGCCCATCTCTCTGTCTCCCTCCCACTCTGTCTCTGTCTCCCTCTATGTCTCTCTCCTTCTCTGTCTCCCTCCCACTCTGTCTCTGTCTCCCTCTATGTCTCTCTCCTTCTATGTCTCCCTCCTACTCTGGCTCCCTCCCTCTCTCTCTGTCTCTGTCTCCCTCTATGTCTCTCTCCTTCTATGTCTCCCTCCTTCTCTGGCTCCCTCCCTCTCTCTCTGTCTCTGTCTCCCTCTATGTCTCTCTCCTTCTATGTCTCCCTCCTTCTCTGGCTCCCTCCCTCTCTCTCCGTCTCTGTCTCCCTCTATGTCTCTCTCCTTCTCTCTGTCTCCCCCCCCTCTCTCTCTGTCTCTGTCTCCCTCTATGTCTCTCTCCTTCTCTGTCTCCCTCCCCCCTCTCTCTCTGTCTCTGTCTCCCTCTATGTCTCTCTCCTTCTCTCTGTCTCCCTCCCCCCTCTCTCTCTCTGTCTCTGTCTCCCTCTATGTCTCTCTCCTTCTCTGTCTCCCTCCAAGTCTCTGTATTTCTCTCTCTAGTTGTGCGTCTCACAGATAGTTCGGTATCATATGCAGACTGACAGATAGACTGAATGTGTGAGAAGGTTTTGGGCACCACTCAAAAGAGAAGGAGGAGGAGGAGGAATGAGAAGAAGAAAAAAAAAAAGAAGAAGAAGAAGAAGAAGAAGAAGAAGAAGAAGAAGAAGAAGAAGAAGAAGAAGAAGAAGAAGAAGAAGAAGAAGAAGAAGAAGAAGAATCACAGTTAGGTGATATTTACCTTGCATAAAAATCAAACATGCCGCCATGATGATTAACTGCAACATTTTGACAGTTGTAGATTACAGCTATCTTACAATTTTTAATCGTGAAAAATTGGCAGCCAAAGATTCATAAAAACAACTGTCTACATATGTTTATTGTTATTTTTATTATTATAACATTTATTATTATTGTTATTATTATTATTTTAAACTGTAGACATATTCGAAATCTTCACCAGTATAGCGAAATGAGTGTACGTTTTCAATATTTATAGCGTCCACAATTTTCGTAGATAAATACGTTTTCGGTGAATTATGATGACCACTTGCGTGGTACGAGATCCTGTTTACAGAACTAAAACCGGGGAACTTCGCTAGTGCTAAAAAGGAAGTGCACTTGACAACGTCATACAAATTTAGGAGTGTTGCTAAACGCTGAGATCTCGTATAGTTCTTTTAAAAATCTTCGTGCGTTGGTAGGCAAAGGCTTTTAATTTTAGAGTAAAGTCAGTTCCAGAAGTTGTGACAAACTTTAGAATTTTCTAATTCAGTAACCGTTCTTTGTAAGCTGTTTAAAAATTACTATGCGACCTGGTAATAACCATGTACTTGTAATAATATATTTGTTATGTAAATAAACGTCTAGTTTTTCATGTTGCCTTTCTTTTCTTCACTGTTCTCCAAACTAGGCAGCAGGTGTAAAGTAACTATGCAGTGGATACAAACCCACTGTGAAGTTTCTAGAAATGTGTAAAGTAACTATGCAGTGGATACCATCCCACTGTGAAGTTCCTGGAAATGAAAGCGCTGAGAAACTAACTAAGGAAGGTGCAAATGAAGAACAACCTGACGTTCCAGACAGTTTTCAGCAAAACAAGAGAATAATCAAATCCATCAAAAAGCCACAAAAA
>CAJHNH020004678.1:359950-372792 GCA_905116865.2 Candidula unifasciata | reverse complement strand
ATTAAAGAAGATTTTATGATATCCTTGAGAATATCGTAGATGAAGCTCAAAAAATGAGACATTGATTTTATTAGGAGATTTCAATGCAAAAATAGGAAGAGAAAACACCTATACAATTTTAGCAGGCATGGAAAGCCTATACACTAATTTAAACGATAATGGAGGGAGATTAATCAATCTCGCAATACCGAAAGGACTACTGATAAGCAGCACCAGATTTCAAAGAACTTTTAAAAGAAGGTGGTCTTGCATTACATGTAAACATTTATGAATGAATAAAACTAATCTGGAAGACGGCGAAACTACCCCATGAATGGAAAGTGTCGTTATTAATACACATGTTTAAGAAAGGAGAGAAGCATACGTGTGAAAAACTATAGAGGTATATCACTATTATCTACAAGCTATAAGATACTATCGTCGGTACTGCTAAACAGGCTGAAACCACGCGTCGAAGACATATTGGGAGATTACCAAGCAGGTTTCTGACAAAACAGATCAACAATACATCAGATATTCATGTTACGGCAAATAGCAGAGCAAAATTGGGAATATAGAAGAGATGTATATAAGGTTTTTGTGGATTTTAAAAAGGCTTTTTATAGTGTACTTAGAAACAGTTTATGGAATGCCATGAAGGACTGGAATATCAAAAAAGTTAATTAGCATGACCAAACTATGTATGGAAGACACTCGTAATATAGTAATATATAAAGGCAGAAAGTCAGACCCCTTTCAAATAACATCTGGTTTAAAGCAAGGTAATGCTTTGTCTACACTTCTTTTCAACTTGGCCGTGGAGAAAATTATAAAGAACTTGAAACAAAAGTGTACTATAGGAGAATCTTTAAGAATACTTGGATATGCTGATGACATTGATATCGTTGGAGAAAATGAACTAGAGACTGTTAAAACACCGACTCTCTTAAAAGAATCAGCTCAGAAAATAGGACTAGTTATCAATCAAGATAAGACAGAATACCTGATAATAACTAGACAGGGAAATGATATAAACTCCGGCCGCATACAAGTCGAAAATCAAACCAACGGAAACGTATAAGTACTTGGGCACAAACTTCAACTGCTTCAACATGCTGAGAGAAGAAAACACAATCTAGAATGCAATCTGGAAATAAAGTATACTATGCTCTTCAATATTTGCTAGTCAAAGTCTCTGTCTCGAAATACCAAGATCAAAGTATATAAAACGTTGATAAGACCAGTCGTGTTGTATGGCTCTGAAACATGGAGCACAACTAAAATAGATGAAGCCTTATCACAGGTTTTCGAAAACAGAGTCTTACGACGAATCTTTGGACCCATCAAAGATGCAAACAGCGGTGAATGGAGAGTGAAAAGCCACAACGGAATTCATAATCTGTTAAAATCACCATTGATCACTGGCATCATGAGAGCTAACAGACTGAAATGGTTGACGCATATTGAAAGAATATCAGATGTCAGAGAAGCAAAAACTGTTTACACCAGGGAGATGAATGGTCGTAGACCACGAGGGAGACCAAGAAGACGATGGAGAGATAATATCCAGACAGACCTGCAAACACTTGGTGTTACCAACTGGAAAGAGAAGGCCAACCAGAGAGACGAATGGAGGTGGGTGATATCTGCAGCAATGAACCTCAGGGGATCGGAATGCTCAAGAAGAAGAAGTACAAAAGATGCATAGTCAGCAATGTTGTCATTAAAATATGCAACAATAAATCTACACAATCCATTAATTTCTCCAGCTGCTTCAATTTTGCTAACAATTTTACTACCAAGAGCTGTATATGTTTGCCCCGTATTTATTGTTTATTATGCTCAGATCTGTTCCATTGATATTTAAGCAGTTTCGATCAATCTGAATAAATGCCACACGGATCGTTGAAAATAATCACGTCAAAAGGAGCATAGCGGGTCGTTCAATTGTACCCTCGATGTTGTTAGAATCTGTGTGAGCTCAAAGTTATATCATGTGAAGGCTATAAGAGTTTATACACACACACTGTCAACAGACTTATTATAATTATTATTTTTTCAGGAAGTAAATCGTGAATAAATGTGCATGTAATGACACGAGATCGAAGACATAAATGGAGTATTAGATAGACAGTCGAAGAGTTGAGTTAAAAACAGACACTACAGCACCCGACACGTTTCCATCAGCTCTGAGTCTCCATCCTGTTAACCTGGACTAACAATAATCAAAATGAAGACAAACATTATGGTGCAAGGTGCTGAGTATAGACTTGAAGTCTAAATTAGTGATGAAGAGCTGAAGACAGTTGACCATTTTACCTATCTGGGTCCCATAATGAATAACAAACTATCGATGGATTAGGAAACCAACCTCAGGTTATGTGGGGCAGCAACAGCAATAAACAGATTAAGTAAATCAGTTTATTTACACCAAGAGAAACGGATATACACACCTTTCACATGCGATGTCTACCAATAATACTTGGCAGAAGTGGCAGGACAGGATCACAAACTCTGAGATGTTGGAAAGAGCAGGTATTACAACATGAGGACATGATTCTATAGGGTAAGTCATATCAATTGCTATGTAATTTGTGACTCTTTCCATTTGGATGTTTTTTCTAGATTTTTCCACGCAAATGTAGATGTTTTTAGATATTTTTTAAACTCCGTTTTTGATGTTTTTTTTTTTTTTTTTCAAAGAAAAATGCTGATTCAAGCAAAATAACTCTTACAACTTATTTGTCTTTTGCAATTTGTATATTTAGCACTGTAAAACAGTCATGTTGTTTCTGTGAGTGACCTCCCTGTTATTGGACATTACTGTCTAAGGCTGAAAGAGTAATAACGCTGTGGAGGCCTACATCCATGATCTGGTACTGTAAGTGGTTCTATAAGTCACCCGTTTTCCGAAGTGGGCGATGCCGCTTCTTGGGGTCACTGGAACGATTCTCCAGAAGGTTGTAGTAGACACTGATGCAATTGCAGCCTTTGAACGATGCAAAATAAAAAGGTTGGGGGAGGGGGGTAGGGGTAGGTTTAGGTGGGTGTTGTAGCATCCTACGAATTCAAACAACTTATGGCGGGGATCTCACAATAATTAGTGGCAGGCGCGTGTGCACACACACACACACACACACACACACACACACACACACACACACTCACACACACACCAACACTGAATGGTTGACAGAAACCCTCAATTCTCTGCCTTCTCATTAACATTCCAGTAAAGATTATTTTTGATTGTTTTAAAATTATCCTTTTACTTTGTCAATATCTGCCTGGTTCCTCTCGACGTCACAGTTAATTGGACGACGGTTAGCCTCGCCAGTGAGGGTTCGTGAGCTCAGTATGCTGTATGTTAAAAAGTCTTCAGATTGTTAGTGACACCTTCGATCCGTGTTCGTCTAGATCTTCCTCTGCACTCAGTGTCTTTATTTTCATTTTATTCGCCGTCCTTGCCGGCTATGTTTGTTCATTCACACTAGGTGGCCGATTTAATTTTTTTTTATATGTAGTTTTAAGCTTCAATTTTCTTATAAAAATATTTTTGTTTTTGTTTTTTTATAACAAATTTTGTAGAAAAAAAATGGGAAAAAGAAAATTATTGTTGCCTCATTTTTTAAAAAGTTTTTATGATTGAAAAAGCAAAAGACGATAGAAGGTACATTTTTGGGAAAACCCGGCAGATGTGGGTACAGGACTTTGAAGATGCTTCGGTTATGAAAGCACAAAGGGCTAGGAAATTGGCAACAGTCATAATGACTTTCAAATGAGCCAAGACGAAAGCGACGTTCTGTGAAGAAACTGCTGACTGATGAAGATATTTCTGTTCGATTACAGAAAGTCGGTTTCCAAGTGACGCTTTTTGATGTTATTATGAGCCTGTGGTTTGTCAGTAAGTTTAGGAATATATGTGTTCAAGAAGTAATCATGAAATTCTGCAACAATCTTGTCTGTAACTTTGAAATAAAACTTTATTCTGACATTTTTCAAGTACAGCAGTAGTGCATTCAGCTGATCATAGTTGTATATAGGATTATCTTCTATGATTTATTTCAAGTTTTTTCGCGTGTCATCGGCTATCCGACCACTTTTTATGCAGACGGTGAGAGTCATGGTGACCTACGCTATATCAACACGTGCTCACTCATACGTCACTCTCTCCATTTCTCTCCCCTTCTCTCTCCTTCTTTCTCTCTCTCTTTCTCTCTCTCTTTCTCTCTCTCTTTCTCTCTCTCTCTTTCTCTCTCTCTCTCTTTCTCTCTCTCTCTCTTTCTCTCTCTCTCTTTCTCTCTCTCTCTTTCTCACTCTCTCTCTCTCTCTTTCTTTCTATCTCTCTCTTTCTTTCTCTTTCTCTTTCTTTCTTTCTTTCTTTCTTTCTTTCTTTCTTTCTTTCTTTCTTTCTTTCTTTCTTTCTTTCTTTCTTTCTTTCTTTCTTTCTTTCTTTCTTTCTTTCTTTCTTTCTTTCTTTCTTTCTTTCTTTCTTTCTTTCTTTCTTTCTTTCTTTCTTTCTTTCTTTCTTTCTTTCTTTCTTTCTTTCTTTCTTTCTTTCTTTCTTTTCTTTCTTTCTTTCTTTCTTTCTTTCTTTCTTTCTTTCTTTTTCTTTCTTTCTTTCTTTCTTTCTTTCTTTCTTCTTTCTTTCTTTCTTTCTTTCTTTCTTTCTTTCTTTCTTTCTTTCTTTCTCTCTCTTCTTTTCTTTCTTTCTTTCTTTCTTTCTTTCTTTCTTTCTCTCTCTCTGTCTCTTTATCTCTATCTCTCTATCTCTTTATCTCTATCTATCTATCTATCTATCTATCTATCTATCTATCTATCTATCTATCTATCTATCTATCTATCTATCTATCTATCTATCTATCTATCTATCTATCTATCTATCTATCTATCTATCTATCTATCTATCTATCTATCTATCTATCTATCTATCTATCTATCTATCTATCTATCTATCTATCTATCTATCTATCTATCTATCTATCTATCTATCTATCTATCTATCTATCTATCTATCTATCTATCTATCTATCTATCTATCTATCTATCTATCTATCTATCTATCTATCTATCTATCTATCTATCTATCTATCTATCTATCTATCTATCTATCTATCTATCTATCTATCTATCTATCTATCTATCTATCTATCTATCTATCTATCTATCTATCTATCTATCTATCTATCTATCTATCTATCTATCTATCTATCTATCTATCTATCTATCTATCTATCTATCTATCTATCTATCTATCTATCTATCTATCTATCTCTCTCTCTCTCTCTCTCTCTCTCTCTCTCTCTATCTATCTATCTATCTATCTATCTATCTATCTATCTATCTATCTCTCTCTCTCTCTCTCTCTCTCTCTCTCTCTCTCTCTCTCTCTCTCTCAAATCTTTTACATTGCTTTCTGAAAGACATGAGTTCGTTTCACTGACTGTATTCATCTTCTATTTTTAATCATTTGTTTAAAGATTTATGTTTTTGTTTCTTTCAAATATATTATTATAGTTATTTGCCATTCAGTACATTATTTTTATTCATTTATACATTGAACCACCCCTCCCCCTTTTCCACTCCCAAAATATTTGTAAAAGGGGCTGATGCCCCGCAAATGTGTTTGGTCTCCGCGCCCCTGGGAAGTTATCATGACTCATATGTCTCCCCCATGCCACAACACCATCCTTACACAGAACACCGACAGTGACATTGTCTGCATGAAATCAGTCAACTGTTATCCTACTGTGACATTTTATTTGCCAACAGAGAGCACTATAAACACATAATTAGGCTGATAATTTATATATAAACATATGTACACACATTATTAGACGTACACAGATATAGAAAGCTGCAGGCACATGAGACTTGATTTCTTCACCAGCACTAAAAGACACCTTCTCCTGTTTGAAGTGAATTTACTCAACGGACCAGATCTGTTCATTATATCTTCTGATAATTACTTCTCTACCATTGTCTGCGATTAAATGCCAAGCAACATTAACAGTTTATGAAATGACGTCTGAGATTTTCCACGATTTCATCGTCCCTATAATTGGTGTTGACGTCAATGGTAAAAGCCAATGAGAAACGCCGTCACTGACATGCCGATGGCAGCATTAATGTTTAAAATGGTTTTCCATCGCGGGTTTTCCTTGAGGTAAGCTCTTCGCTGGCTGACTGTGATTTCTGGTGTCTCCTTGCTTTTCCCTTGATCCACAGGAATGCCACACACTTTGTCAAACCAGAGATGGCATTTGCCTTCTACTATCTCTACAGCCTCTTCGGTATCCATTTCACTGTGTGCTGTCGGACCTGAAACAGACAGAGGAGATTTATTACCTACTAAATACGGTCCATCTTTTTCTGGAAATGTAAAACTAGACTCATCCAACATAGGGTAACTTTCACGCATGAGCTTGATTATCTGTGCATATTGAAGAGATTTTATGACGTAGCACCAACCTTGAGTCAGGTAAAAAAAAAAGGGTAAAGTCGGGAGATGTGAACCAGCGTCATTGCACACTGTTATAAACCATGAGTGCTCTGCCACCAGCACGGATAGCTGATAAGAAACTCTCCGCCTGTGTCGCTGTCCGCACGCAACTCCGTAGCTACAGCGACATTCCTCCTTTTACCCCAGAGTGTTAACTCAATCTAAAGGTTGGGTAAACCTAGGGAACCGTCCGGTTTAGATCACCTGCCTTGGGCTGCAGGCAGCCCTTGAAGAGACTTCACGACGTACTACTAAGACAAGTATTACAATACAAACATCGAATCAGATCTGTGTAACCAATGGATTCCTCGAAGGATCTCGCCTTTAGACACTTCCACTTCCCCACTTTCTGTGTATTGCCTGTGGTGGCACAGTAGTCAGCAAGTTTGCTTAAAAACGTGATCTAAGTTGATTTTCCACAAACGGCTGGCTTCATTGTTCCAGGTTATATAAATGTAGTGGTTGCCATCAAATCGATAGCGGATCATGTTAATAATGTTCTAAAAAGAAACAAAACTCCGTGAAGCTGAAGACAGAAATGTATTCAATACTTCACATCCTTTCGACAATAATTGCCATGGGATAGCTTGGCATTATTAGATAATTGACGAAAGGATGCAAAGGAGAGGTGAAGATATCTCAGAAATATTTGACTCTCTCTTGACTCTCTAATGCCGATGAACCTGTCTTGGTAGCGGTATAAAGAACATATTACGTTTTCTTTTGGACAAAGTCACTAGATAGGCCTCGCATTACTGACCAGAGAATCATCACTTGCTTTCATTAGAAAACCGAGTCTATAGTGCTTGACTTTCCTATCAGATATTTGCTCATTCCGATAGCCAACATGTCATCCACATTGTGATTGGATTGTAACAACATGAGAGATTTCTATGGACGAGTTGCTTGCTGGTTACATTATGCAGCTTACCTTTTTTTATTATAGACCATCAATAGGACATATCAGAGAGCCAGCCCCCCCCCCTCTCCCCTCCCAATCCCATGATGAAGCGCACGCTAACTGGTGCTCTAACTAAAAGCTGCGAAGCACCATGGTGGGATCAAGGTGTTCCTGTATTGCCAGCAACACACTGTCTATCGTGTGTTCACTACGAGAACCTCCTTTATAGATCATTAGCCAATTTCCTCTATTCTTCTTCTTTTTCTTCTTCATCTTCTTTTTCTTTTTTCTTCATCTTCGTCATCATCATCATCAACGCCATCATCATCCCAACCAAATGTAAAAAAAAAAAAAAAAAAACTTACAGAGTGAGTTGCCAGGAAATGTCACCATGATTTAGACAACGTCAGCTACCATGATTCAGACAACGTCAACTACCATGATTCAGACAACGTCATCTACCATGATTCAGACAACGTCAGCTACCATGTTTCAGACAACGTCAACTACCATGATTCAGACAACATCAACTACCATGATTCAGACAACGTCAACTACCATGATTCAGACAACGTCATCTACCATGATTCAGACAACGTCAGCTACCATGATTCAGACAACGTCAACTACCATGATTCAGACAACGTCAACTACCATGATTCAGACAACATCAACTACCATGATTCAGACAACGTCAACTACCATGATTCAGACAACGTCAACTACCATGATTCAGACAACGTCAACTACCATGATTCAGACAACGTCATCTACCATGATTCAGACAACGTCAACTACCATGATTCAGACAACGTCAACTACCATGATTCAGACAACGTCAACCAAGAAGCTGCGAACGGTCTTTTAAACATGAGGTTACTACCACCTGTTTATTACGTTTGGAAAAGGGATCTGTACTGAAAGCTACTGTTGTCCTATTTGTTTTCAGTGCATGCGTCCAAGTTTGTAAAAGGAAAACACACTTTCAAGTCTCGTGGCATGGCCGGTGCCGAATTGATTCAAATAGAATACAATTACAATGATCAAAGTATGGCATTAATGGAAACGGATTGTGACAAACACAGATGAAAGAAAGACCGGAAACAGGGCATGCTGCAGGTGGCAGATGTTTACATCGGTAAATGTGGGGCAGACATTTATTAGTGGAGATTTAGAATTATGTGCTTGGTATTTAGGAGAGTTTTTTTTTTTTAACGAGATGATTGATTTATCTGTACTGGGGTTTACTGGCTCAGTGTCTCTCCGCAAAATAAAGTTTGCCCGTCAAGCTTGTTGCACAAAACATAACATTCTGCAGCTCCAGCGACCACCTCTGAGGTTTCAAAGTACATTCACTGGTGAACCGAAGAGCGGAGTCTGAAACCGAACCAACAACATTGAGAACGGGAGGAGAATAACTGCCATGGAGACCTTGTATTTTCTGAATCTGGAAAACAGTCAAAAACAACTGAATGCCAGTGAGAAGACCGCAGACGGGTAGATCATAAAGAGAGCGTTACCTCCGTCACTGACCGCCACCTTGTCCACGTCTTTCTGAACCTTGTCCACCCTTGTCCACCAAGTGACACCCCACAACTGTTGAACAGAGTGATCTATATTTCAGTGGATGAGTGCATTATTGTTATCACGGGTTATGGTTTAGCTGATTGCTACTAATATTATTATTTTTAAAACCTAATTTTTACTGATAATATTCTTTAGCTGATGACTACTGGTAACTTGTAATATTATAGAATACTGTTAATAAAAAGCTCATTAACTCGCAACACAATAGCAAAATATAACTAGTAATTTCACAGCTTACTATTATCAGCAATTCTATAGCATAATATTACTAATAAGATGATAGCTTATTGCATGTAATACTATAGAACCCCCAGGTGGACGTGAGCTAACGTGAGTACACAATAATGCTCTTTAGAGTAACGACAGGTGGTCACATATTGTCCTGGGAAGTAACGGTAGATGGTCATATATTGTCATGGGAAGTAACGGCAGGTGGTCAGATATTGTCCTGGGAAGTAACGGTAGGTGGTCAGATATTGTCATGGGAAGTAACGGTAGGTGGCCAGATATTGTCATGGGAAGTAACGGCAGGTGGTCAGATATTGTCCTGGGAAGTAATGGTAGGTGGCCAGATATTGTCCTAGGAAGTAACGGTAGATGGCCATATATTGTCCTGGGAAGTAACGGCAGGTGGTCAGATATTGTCCTGGGAAGTAACGGCAGGTGGTCAGATATTGTCCTGGGAAGTAACGGCAGGTGGCCAGATATTGTCCTGGGAAGTAACGGTAGGTGGCCAGATATCGTCCTGGGAAGTAATGGTAGGTGGCTAGATATTGTCCTGGGAAGTAACGGCAGGTGTCCAGATATTGTCCTGGGAAGTAACGGCAGGTGGTCAGATATTGTCCTGGAAGTAACGGCAGGTGGTCAGATATTGTCCTAGAAAGTAACGGCAGGTGGTCAGATATTGTCCTAGAAAGTAACGGCAGGTGGTCAGATATTGTCCTGGGAAGTAACGGTAGGTGGCCAGATATTGTCCTGGAAAGTAATGGTAGGTGGTCAGATATTGTCATGGGAAGTAACGGTAGGTGGCCAGATATTGTCATGGGAAGTAACGGCAGGTGGTCAGATATTGTCCTGGGAAGTAATGGTAGGTGGCCAGATATTGTCCTGGGAAGTAACGGTAGATGGCCAGATATTGTCCTGGGAAGTAACGGCAGGTGGTCAGATATTGTCCTGGGAAGTAACGGCAGGTGGTCAGATATTGTCCTGGGAAGTAACGGCAGGTGGCCAGATATTGTCCTGGGAAGTAACGGTAGGTGGCCAGATATCGTCCTGGGAAGTAATGATAGGTGGCTAGATATTGTCATGGGAAGTAACGGCAGGTGTCCAGATATTGTCCTGGGAAGTAACGGCAGGTGGTCAGATATTGTCCTGGAAGTAACGGCAGGTGGTCAGATATTGTCCTAGAAAGTAACGGCAGGTGGTCAGATATTGTCCTAGAAAGTAACGGCAGGTGGTCAGATATTGTCCTGGGAAGTAACGGTAGGTGGCCAGATATTGTCCTGGAAAGTAATGGTAGGTGGTCAGATATTGTCCTGGGAAGTAACGGCAGGTGGCCAGATATTGTCCTGGGAAGTAACGGCAGGTGGCCAGATATTGTCCTGGGAAGTAAGGGCAGGTGCCCAGATATTGTCCTGGGAAGTAACGGCAGGTGGCCAAATATTGTCCTGGGAAGTAACGGCAGGTGGTCAGATATTGTCCTAGAAAGTAACGGCAGGTGGTCAGATATTGTCCTTGGAAGTAACGGCAGGTGGTCAGATATTGTCCTTGGAAGTAACGGCAGGTGGTCAGATATTGTCCTGGGAAGTAACGGCATGTGGCCAGATATTGTCCTGGGAAGTAACAGTAGGTGGCCAGATATTGTCCTAGGAAGTAATGGTAGGTGGCCAGATATTGTCAAGGGAAGTAATGGTAGGTGGCCAGATATTGTCCTGGGAAGTAATGGTAGGTGGCCAGATATTGTCATGAGAAGTAACGGTAGATGGCCAGATATTGTCCTGGTAAGTAACGTTAGGTGGCCAGATATTGTCTTGGGAAGTAACGGTAGATGGCCAGATATTGTCCTGAAAAGTAACGGTAGATGGCTGGATATTGTCCTGGGAAGTAACGGCAGGTGGCCAGATATTGTCCTGGAAGTAACGGCAGGTGGCCAGATATTGTCCTAGAAAGTAACGGCAGGTGGTCAGATATTGTCCTAGAAAGTAACGGCAGGTGGTCAGATATTGTCCTGGGAAGTAACGGTAGGTGGTCAGATATTGTCCTGGGAAGTAACGGCAGGTGGTCAGATATTGTCCTGGGAAGTAACGGCAGGTGGCCAGATATTGTCCTGGGAAGTAACGGCAGGTGGCCAGATATTGTCCTGGGAAGTAACGGCAGGTGGCCAGATATTGTCCTGGGAAGTAACGGCAGGTGGCCAAATATTGTCCTGGGAAGTAACGGCAGGTGGTCAGATATTGTCATAGAAAGTAACGGCAGGTGGTCAGATATTGTCCTTGGAAGTAACGGCAGGTGGTCAGATATTGTTCTAGAAAGTAACGGCAGGTGGTCAGATATTGTCCTGGAAAGTAACGGCAGGTGGTCAGATATTGTCCTGGGAAGTAACGGCAGGTGGTCAGATAGTGTCATTGGAAGTAACGGTAGGTGGCCAGATATTGTCCTGGGAAGTAACGGCAGGTGGCCAGATATTGTCCTGGGAAGTTAAGGCAGGTGGTCAGATATTGTCCTAGAAAGTAACGGCAGGTGGTCAGATATTGTCCTGGAAAGTAACGGCAGGTGGTCAGATATTGTCCTGGGAAGTAACGGCAGGTGGCCAGATATTGTCCTGGGAAGTAATGGTAGGTGGCCAGATATTGTCCTGGGAAGTAACGGCAGGTGGCCAGATATCGTCCTGGGAAGTAATGGTAGGTGGCCAGATATTGTGCTGGGAAGTAACGGCAGGTGGTCAGATATTGTCCTGGGAAGTAACGGCAGGTGGCCAGATATTGTCCTGGGAAGTAACGGCAGGTGGCCAGATAATGTCATGGGAAGTAGCGGCAGGTGGTCAGATATTCTACATATCACTTATCCAGTGTCCACTGGGTCTAGCATCATATGCCTGATGCAGGAGCTAAACGACTGTTTCTGGGTACAAGTTTGCACTTCTTCTCTTCTTCCTCTTCTTGGCGCTCACCGGCTGTCGACTCCGAGTGTGCGTTATGGACCTCCGGACTTGAATCTTATTCCAGAACTTGCGTTTTGCGTGCACATCCGTTTTACAGACCTGGCTTATTTGTAAGCAAATCCCTGGATCCTCGAACCTCAGGCAGATGCACTGCAAAGAAACAGCTCTAAAGATTCGTCTTCGACCACATGCTTATGACACAGTGACTCTGTTTCTGCTCCCCTAAACTGGGGCCACGGAACCCACACGGGGAGACCCCGAAGATTAAATGGTTAGGAGTACATGTCCTGGTGTGGCATGAAGCTCATCAGCCACCACGTGAACAGTCTACATTAGACTGTTCTGTAAAATTATGAGACCCATATCTAGTCTATTTGTCGATGGCATACAGTGGGTGCTACACATTACTGACACAGTTCACATTGAGAAGACACAAACAGTAAACCTGATCCTCATCCTGTCTACGGGTAGCCAGTGAGAACACTACGATAGTTAGAGTAGTCACTGCCAGGCTCAGACTCCCGAAGTAGGTGTAGTGGACGGCGCTGAGGATCCTGGGTCGAGTGTCAGCCTCGTCTGGAAACAACAGATGTGTTAGATTGAAACACGATGTACCGCCAGTTGATCAGATGTCATGTGCCGACTCGCAGTTTGATTAACCTAATTTTTAGATTGGCTTAGAGTTTTTGACACCCGATTCCGGGCCAGCAGAC
>CAJHNH020004678.1:307868-359933 GCA_905116865.2 Candidula unifasciata | reverse complement strand
TGACAAACCAGATGAAAGAAAGACCGGAAACAGGGCTTTGCTGCAGGTTGGCAGATCGTTTAAATCGGTTAACTATGTGAGGCAGACATTTATTAGTTGTGAGTTCTAGAATTATGTGCTAGGTATTTGGAAGATCTTTTTTTTTTATTTTTTTATTTAAACGAGATAACTGATTTTATCTGTACTGGGTTTACTGGCTCAGTGTCTACTCCGCAAAATAAGGTTTGCCCGTCAAGCTTGTTGCACAAAACATAACATTCTGCTGCATCTCCAGCGACCACCCCGGGGTTTCAAAGTACATTCGCTGTTGAACCGAAGAGAGCGGAAGTCTGAAAACCGAACCCACAACATTGAGAAACGGGAGGAGAATAACTGCCATGGAGACCCTGTATTTTCTGAATTTGGAAAAACAGTCATAAAAACAACAGAATGCCAGTGAGAAGACCGCAGATGGATAGATTATAAGAAGAGCGTTACCTCCGTCACTGACCCGCCACCAGGGAAGTAAAGGTAGATGGCCAGATATTGTCATGGGAAGTAACGGCAGGTGTCCAGATATTGTCCTGGGAAGTAACGGCAGGTGGTCAGATATTGTCCTTGGAAGTAACGGCAGGTGGTCAAATATTGTTCTTGGAAGTAACGGCAGGTGGTCAGATATTGTCCTAGAAAGTAACGGCAGGTGGCCAGATATTGTCCTGGGAAGTACCGGCAGGTGGCCAAATATTGTCCTGGGAAGTAATGGTAGGTGGCCAGATATTATCCTGGGAAGTAACGGCAGGTGGTCAGATATTGTCCTGGGAAGTAACGGCTGGTGGCAAGATATTGTCCTTGGAAGTAACGGCAGGTGGTCAGATATTGTCCTTGGAAGTAACGGCAGGTGGTCAGATATTGTCCTTGGAAGTAACGGCAGGTGGCCAGATATTGTCCTGGGAGATAACGGCAGGTGGTAAGATATTGTCGTGGGAAATAACGGCAGGTGGCCAGATAATGTCATGGGAAGTAACGGCAGGTGGTCAGAATTTCTACATATCACTCATCCAGTGTCCACTGGGTCTAGCATCATATGCCTGAGGCAGGAGCTAAACGACTGTTTCTGGGTACAAGTTTGCACTTCTTCTCTTCTTCCTCTTCTTGGCGCTCACCGGCTGTAGACTCCGGGAGGGCGTTCTGGACCTCTGGACTTGAATCTTATTCCAGAACTTGCGTTTTGCGTGCACATCCGTTTTACAGACCTGGCTTATTTGTAAGCAAATCTTTGGAGCATCGAACCTCAGGCAGATGCACTGCAAAGAAACAGCTCTAAAGAGTCGACTTCGACCACATGCTTATGAGACAGTGACTCTGTTTCTGCTCCCCTAAACTGGGGCCACGGAACCCACACGGGGAGACCCCGAAGATTAAATGGTTAGGAGTACATGTGCTGGTGTGGCATGAAGCCCATCAGCCACCAAGTGAACAGTGTAATGAAGACTGTTCTGTATAATTATGAGACCCATATCTAGTCTATTTGTCAATGACATACAGTGGGTGCTACACATTACTGACACAGTTCACATTGAGAAGACACAAACAGTAAAAACCTGATCCTCCTCCTGTCTACGGGTAGCCAGTGAGAACACTACGATAGTTAGAGTAGTCACTGCCAGGCTCAGACTTCCGAAGTAGGTGTAGTGAACGGCGCTGAGGATCCTGGGTCGAGTGTCAGCCTCGTCTGGAAACAACAGATGTGTTAGATTGAAACACGATGTACTGCCAGTTGGTCAGATGACATGTGCCGACTCGCAGTTTGATTAACCTAATTTTTGGATTGGCTTAGAGTTTTTGACACCCGATTCCGGGCCAGAAGACTTGCTTATTTCATGGTCTGGCCAATTTTAATAATTGATTAAAATAAAATTTATAAAAAGACGAAAACCCTGAGTAAAATGTAGAGGATATGACGTTTAGAACGACGCGCACATGTTAACATAATTTAGCATTAGCACCAAGAAGAGTATCTGGAATAGGTTATTGCACAGTTTAAGTTTCACAGTATTGAAGATCACAATTGTCATCACCATCATCCTCATCATCCGTTAGCCTTGATGCTCATATTTTTAGTCACGCTTCTCTTTGCCTCACTATACAGTTGGGCTCTCGCCAGTGCTATACGGTTCGTACATTGTGCGACATGTGCTAGTAGGCTAGAACACGGGTGGATGTATCCACGTGAATAAGACTCATTGACTAAAGCCACAGTCTACTGTTAAAACTACTTCTACATAGATGATGGATAACTCAGCAAGATGGTAGACTGATCATTTCAACATCGTTGCTAGACCGACACACCTTGTCATGCCGGTGTGTTGGGAAATGAGCTAAAAGATAGACTGGCTGGCTTTGCACCAATTGGTGCTGAATTGATGTATGACAAGTTAGATATTGTGCGGGCCCTTTGGGAGCTAGTGAACAGTGCAAAGGCGCAGATAGATCATTACGGTCTGAGGAGAATGGTGTTGCGATGAGTTGCCGGGGATCTGGTCAATGCTCAACACTCAGGGGAAGGATGAGACGGATATACAATCAGAGAGTTACTGGTACCATGGAAATCGGAACTCTTTGCTTGCCGCTGAAGATGGAGACTGAGCATTTATGGGAGTGTCCCGAGTGCTGTGATTTCGATTCCTAATTCAACATTCAACATTCAGCATGCTGGACTGACCATTTCAGCACCGATGATGAACTGACGTACCATTTCAGCATAGATGATAGACTGACGTACCATTTCAGCATAGATGATAGACTGACGTACCATTTCAGCACAGATGATAGACTGACGTACCATTTCAGCATAGATGATAGACTGACGTACCATTTCAGCATAGATGATAGACTGACGTACCATTTCAGCACCGATGATGAACTGACGTACCATTTCAGCACAGATGATAGACTGACGTACCATTTCAGCACAGATGATAGATTGACGTACCAATTCAGCACAGATGATAGACTGACGTACCATTTCAGCATAGATGATAGACTGACTATATCAATGTAAACAGCGACCTAAACATGTTATAATCATCACCATCATCGTCATCAAGTGCCTTGCTAACTGGCGTGGCCGATCAAACCTTTCCACAATCTGAGATCTTCAAGAGCATGTATCATTGTATGTGCTGACTCTCCTCAATGCCACGACAAAAGGCTTTCAATAATATTCTCGGTTTGTTCTCTCCCCCCTCCTCCTCCCCAGCAGATCTTTCCAGTCGCCACAAGTTCCAGTCTCGTTCTTCTGATAACATCATCCAAAAAACATGATTACTGTCTCTGTTGATGTTTATGATAAATTATTTTATCGGACCACCGCTTTTTTTTTTCAAACATCTGGGTTGCTCTTTTTGACTGTTCAAGGAATTGTAAGTATTCTACTGTAAAACTACTTCACTGGGGCCTTCAGAAATTGTTCAGGGTGGTTTAACTGGCTTGTGAGAAATGTTATTTTTTTTCAGCCTCCAATGATACAGATTTATTTTATAAGAATTTCTTCACTTTATAGAATTATTTTTTTTTTTTTTACTTTTTTTTATGCAGTTGTTTCTTTTATTTCTTTTACAAAAAATGTTCTTTATGATACATCTGCAAGCTGATGTTATCTTTGTGCCTAGATACTTGAATTTTAACACTTGTTTTAAATAACACCGATTACTGGTTTAGGTACAATTATTTCTTCGATAATACAGTTACTTCTGTCTGAGGAACGCACATAAACAGGGCGACTTGTTTCACGACCAACCTGACAGGCAAGCACAAACATAACAGGGCGACTTGTTTCACGATCAACCTGACAGGCAAGCACAAACATAACAGGGCGACTTGTTTCACGACCAACCTGACAGGCAAGCACAAACATAACAGGGCGACTTGTTTCACGACCAACCTAACAGGCAAGCACAAACATAACAGGGCGACTTGTTTCACGACCAACCTAACAGGCAAGCACAATCACAACAGGGCGACTTGTTTCACGACCAACCTGACAGGCAAGCACAAACATAACAGGGCGACTTGTTTCACGACCAACCTGACAGGCAAGCACAAACATAACAGGGCGACCAACCTAACAGGCAAGCACGAAACACTCAAACCTGACAGGCAAGCACAAACATAACAGGGGGACTTGTTTCACGACCAACCCGACAGGCAACCACAAACATAAACAGGGGGACTTGTTTCACGACCCACCTGACAGGCAACCACAAACTTAAACACAAACGAAGGTAGTGAGGAGGGATTTGATTAAATGCGATGTCACAAAGTTACACCTTTCAGAGGTTTTAAAATATGTGCAGCTGAGCGTGGATTTCTACCAGTTTGATTGTTATCCTTGATATGTTCACTATACATAATTCAATATTGTGAAAGGAACAAAAAAATACATAACCCTGCACCGCTCCATGATTAAGCTAACAAAAATCTAGGTGCCCATGTCCACTGGTCTGCGGCCAACGTTTATTAATAATGGTGAAAATTTAGGTTCATTTAAAAACATACTTAGTGATACATTATGTCATTGACACCAAAACAGTTGGTTAGTTGCGTATCCTTTACAGGACGTTGTGTGGTTTTTCTAGGCAAATTTACGTCCAGTAGTTTGCCATTGCTACTGGACGGTCGGCTTTCTTGATACCACTGTCGAAACCAACCCAAGGCGCATGGCCTGCAGCTGGGATCGAACTCGGCATCCCGGCATTACGAAGCGTTCGCATCGACTTAGCCACAGAGCCAACACCAAAACAGTATTGATACTAATTACACGTAAGGTGTAACCTCCACCTCTTGTTTTGTCTAGCTGATTACATACTGAAAGATTAACATCTACCGACTTACAGAGCCACTAGTGGGACGAGAAAGGACAAGAAGCAGATACGTTAATGTTGTTTTCCTGTGATGTCAGCACTGATGGCACAGGGTTTGACTTACCGCATCCCGGCGCTGGATACGCGAAGTCTAGAGCCATTCTGACGATTCCACAGACATGACCAGCCAGCAGACCATAGAAAGCACCCTAAGTGACAAAACGTAAATGTACAGCAGTCACCTATATATGTCACAACCCTGTGAGTACAGTCAGTGGCGGAATGTACCACACCGTAAGGTGTGCGTGTTGAGGTGACACCCCAGGGTTGACACAAAGGTCAGGGCCGTGACTGGGCAAGTCCGTTCTGTGATTGCACAGCGAAACCAGCGCTCAGGATAAAGCAAGAAAGAGTGAACCGTGTTGTGGACAAGTCCGCAACACGATTACGGCTTTTGGGACTGAGCTGGGGAACGGGGTCAAGAGACAGGAGGGAGAGAGAACAGGACATTCGGTGTGCGTCGGTCAGGAAGAGAGGACGTGTAGCAAGACAGTTATAGTATTAAAGTTAGGATATATTTCTGTTATGTGAGAGAGTGGCTAACCTGGACACTCTGACCCTGCACTAAGACAGAGACTGTGACAGTTTGATTGGGTCAGTGTGGCGATAGAAAAGAACGTATCTCGCCGGGCTGTGGTTTGTACACCAGGAGGTTGCATGTAGCACGTACTGGGAGACGAGGCGATTGTAAAGCCCGTTCAGCCAGAGGGTCCAGGCAATAGGTGGCCACACAGCGGGAAGTCAACTGTCTATGTATTACCTGTACTTCCAATAAAGATTGTCGTGTGTGCTCTGTGTGCGTTCGGGTTCAGTGTGTGTTAAAGGTTGGTCTGTCTGTCATAGGCCCATTTACGAGCCACGGACCAGCAAGGTCATACCAGAGGTCTGTGACAATATAGTTCCTGTCGTTTGAGTGTCAATAGTTAGGCCCTAATATTTTCAGATCCTGACACTTAAAAGGCGTGAATGGTTAGTTTCCTGTCTCGCCTCCTTTTCCTCATAAACTAATCTTTATTCTTCCTTGACATTGGGAAGCAGTAATGTATAGACATTTTTTTCAAAGGAATTTATTGAAAACAACAACTACTTATTTTGAATTTCATGGCCTTTAAGAAGGTTTACACAAAACATCCACTTCTTCTTCTTTACGTCCTCTTTTACCGCTTCGGGTGTCGAGGAAAATATAAGGTCCTGCTTCGTGCTCTTCTGGCTGCTTCGACCATAGACACATTGTAATGCTGTAGAGTTTCTCTGTTGTCATCTTTCCATGTTGTTCTTGGTCTCCCTCTTGCCCTAGATCCTTTTCTTCGTTTCATATATGTCTTGTATGGTATTTCATCAGAAGGCAGTCTCTCCAAGTAAGCAAACCATTCGATTTGCTGTCTCTGTATGTAATTTAGAATTGGTTCTGTGTCGACTGTGTCTCGTATGAACAACACTGTGTGGAATCTCGGAATGATATGGTATACCAGTGAAAGTAAAGGACCCTTTTCCACGCTTTTGGGCGTATAAGGCATGTAGGGCTAGACCTAAATTTTATAGTCCAATGGGCACAAGATAAGTGATGTGGTCGGCATCACGCCGGTCTCTCTACTTTCCGGGACTACACCCGGTACCCACTCAAGGCTGGGTCGACCTAGGAGCCAAGGTCATAAAAAAAAGTGCGGCTCCGCCAGGGATCGAACCCACGACCTTCCGATCTGCGTCGAGCGTCTAGCCTCTTCCTTAGCCACTCCCATGGTATACCAGTGACAATATAATATATTATTAAGGCAATGTTTGAGGGTTTAGTCAACTGTGCAAACAGATGAAGGTTTAAGTGATTGGTTTGAAGTTGAAATTGGAGTTAAACAGATGAGTTTTGTTTCCCCTTATTCTTTAGAATTATGGGCTATCCTCTAAATAAAGGGCACAAAAGATGGCGGCCGCAAAAACACGCTAACAGAGCCTCAGTCACGTGTCAATTGCTAACTTCCGGCGACTTACTTTGCGGTTTTCCGGCGACTTCCGCCACCGCCGAGCGTATTCCCCACGCCGCTCACGCGACGGGTGATATCAAGAGAGGAACGAGAGAGAAAGAGAGAGAGAGAGAGAGATAGAGAGAAGCGAGGAGTAAGAATATGTCAGAAATATAAGGCACAGACTAAAAGTGAGAATCAATAGGACGAGGGAGAAAGACATAGAGAGAAAATGAGTGTCAGAGAGAGAGAAAGAGAGACCGAGAGAAGGATAGAGGGTGAGAGAGATTCAAATAAATTTACTTTTAGAAGTTCAATGACGAAAGTATCGGAGGGAACTTTCTGCCACAGCCACCCATTATCTGTAAAATCTGTCCTCTTCCTTTTCACAGCTGAAGTGTTTGCGCGGACTGCCTTTACCTGTAAGGGTGTCTAGTTAAGTCAACAGTACGTGGACATATCAATAGACACAAAAGGTCTCCATCGTCTGGGGTCATGCCCAAAGCCGAGGTCATATCCAATGTTTGGAGCCACCCTTTATAATATAAAGACTATATCAAAGCAGCATGTTTATTTAACGGAAGTGTATGTATAAATTATTGCGTTAATTTGTGTGCATTGTACATTAGTGCATTATGTGCACGTCCATTCCCATCTACATGTCAGATATCCTATACTTTTTACTTCCGTTTTTGAAGTTCTGACGCCTATATGGAAGTGAATCATGGGCAGAGCAAACTAGCGATTAGTTAAGTCAAAGCTTTATTATGTAGCTACATAAAAGAAAGATGAAAATTCAATGAAAGTATAAGAAATCGTAATGAAGATGTTCAGAAAGAATTAATCCCATGAAGAGAACTAACAGCCTGCAGCAGCAGGAGACAATATGCATTGTCTGGCACGCCCAAGAGAACTAACAGTCAGCATGAGACAATCTGCATTGTCTGACACGCCCAAGAGAACTAACAGTCAAGATCAGTAGGAGACAATCTGCATTATCTGACACGCCCAAGAGAACTAACAGTCAAGACCAGCAGAAGACAATCTGCAGTGTCTGACACGCCCAAGAGAACTAACAGTTAAGACCAGTAGGAGACATTCTGCAGTGTCTGACACGCCTAAGAGAACTAACAGTCAGGACGGGTAGGAGACAATCTGCATTATCTGACACGCTCGAGAGAACTAACAGTCAAGACCAGTAGGAGACAATCTGCATTATCTGACACGCCCAAGAGAACTAACAGTCAGGACGGGTAGGAGACAATCTGCAGTGTCTGACATGCCCAAGAGAACTAACAGTCAGCATGAGACAATCTGCATTGTCTGGCACGCCTAAGAGAACTAACAGTCAGGACGGGTAGGAGACAATCTGCAGTGTCTGACATGCCCAAGAGAACTAACAGTCAGCATGAGACAATCTGCATTGTCTGACATGCCCAAGAGAACTAACAGTCAGGACCAGTAGAAGACAATCTGCATTATCTGACACGCCCAAGAGAACTAACAGTCAGGACCAGTAGGAGACAATCTGCATTGTCTGACATGCCCAAGAGAACTAACAGTCAGGACCAGTAGAAGACAATCTGCATTATCTGACATGCTCAAGAGAACTAACAGTCAAGACCAGCAGGAGACAATCTGCATTATCTGACACGCCCAAGAGAACTAACAGTCGAGACCAGTAGGAGACAATCTGCATTATCTGACACGCCCAAGAGAACTAACAGTCGAGACCAGTAGGAGACAATCTGCATTGTCTGACACGCTCAAGAGAACTAACAGTCAAGACCAGTAGAAAACAATCTGCATTATCTGACATGCTCAAGAGAACTAACAGTCAAGACCAGCAGGAGACAATCTGCATTATCTGACACGCCCAAGAGAACTAACAGTCAAGACCAGCAGGAGACAATCTGCATTATCTGACACGCCCAAGAGAACTAACAGTCAGGACCAGTAGAAGACAATCTGCATTGTCTGACACGCCCAAGAGAACTAACAGTCAGGACGGGTAGGAGACAATCTGCATTATCGGACACGCCCAAGAGAACTAACAGTCAGGACGGGTAGGAGACAATCTGCATTGTCTGACACGCCTAAGAGAACTAACAGTCAGGACGGGTAGGAGACAATCTGCATTGTCTGACACGCCTAAGAGAACTAACAGTCAGGACCAATAGAAGACAATCTGCATTGTCTGACATGCCTAAGAGAACTAACAGTCAGGACCAGTAGAAAACAATCTGCATTGTCTGACATGCCTAAGAGAACTAACAGTCAGGACCAGTAGAAAACAATCTGCATTGTCTGACACGCCCAAGAGAACTAACAGTCAGGACCAGTAGAAAACAATCTGCATTGTCTGACACGCCCAAGAGAACTAACAGTCAGCGCCAATAGAAAACAATCTGCAATATCTGACACACCGAAGAGAACTGACAGCCAAGACTAGTATGAGACAATCTGCATTGTCACGAGAAGCCAAGCCTCTAAATAGGTCTGACACTAGGAAAGTTAGAGGAGGAAAGAGACAGAGAATAGAGGCAGCGAGAGAGGAGTGGCAGGGAGGCAGGATGTCAGACAGTTTGGCATTACAGCACAGAAAAATGTAAAATATTTTTTTGCAGTAGGAGACAATAGGCAGTAGATAAACAAGATAAGCAAAGCGACACGGCACGGACTTAAAAAAAAAAAAAAAAAGAACAGAGGAGGATGAGAAGGAGGAAGAGGAGAAGAAGAAGAAGAAACAAGGATGTGTCACTGTTACATAATTTTTTTCAAGATGTGATTATATTTGATTATTCTACAACGTTTGTATTGACGTGTTGACAATAAAATACTCTATCGAGAATGAATAAAGACAAGCTGTGTTAATGTTTTACAAAATACCTGTTATCTGTAAACTGTTCTATCTAGACAAAGACGTCACTGTTTTATACATTTTTCGACAAAATACATGTTGTCTGTGGAATGTTCCTTGAAGCTTTTAGGCTTAAAGTAAAGTAAAAATCCCTTAACACGCCCTTAGGTGCATCGGCATATGGGAAGAGCACCCATATTTTTTTATAAATCGCTACTCGGTGGATAATGTGGTCAGCATTACGCCGGCCGTCTTTACTTTTCCAAGACAGACATCCTGGTACCCATTTGAGGCTGGGTCAACCTGCGACGTCCCATACCACGATAAAATCCAGTGGGTTTCGATCGCGGTACGTTGGATTACCAGTCAGAGTCGCAACGCCTTAGCCACGGACGACACGAAACTTTAAGTATCTTAAAAAAAAAAAAAAAAAACTATCTAGAATGAGTGAGTGGGAACTTACTTTTTCATTCATCCTCTTCCACAAAATGGCCAGGATAAATATGGCTCCTATTGGGGTACCGAGGTAGCCTTGCACCGCCTGGATGTAATTAAACAGTTGTCCCCCTTGGGAAGAACGCACCAGAGGGATCCACAAGATGGCGACTCCACACATCAGCAAAATGAACAACCTGTTAAAGGTACAAAGATACTGTATCTAGAGTGTAAGGTCACAGAGTGAATTTGGGTTATCATGAGGTGAGATTTGTTGAATTGTTACCTTATTACCTTTTTGCCTCAGACACATGTCTTCACGTTAGACATCACTTAGAGTCAATATCAGCATCCTCCCATCTTCACATTAGACAGAATGTAGAGTCAACCTGATCGTTCTCCTATTCCCATGTTAAAATCCTTGTAGAGTCAATGAGATATGCTTCGCATCCCCCACGTTAGGCAGCGTGTAGATTCAATAAGAACATCCTCCAACCAATCCCTACGTTAGATAACATGTTAAATCAATAAGATCTAACTCCCATCACCCACTTTATACAACGTGTAGCATCAATGAGATTACCTCCCATCCCCACCTTAGATAGCATGCTAAATAAATTAGATCAACCTCTTATTCCCCTCCCCCAGTTAGACAACACGTAGAGACAATGTGATGATCCCCCCATGTTAATGTTAGAAAACACGTGGAAACAGTGTGATCATCCTCCCATGCCCATGTTAGACAACACGTAGAGTCAATATGACCATCCTCACATGCCCATGTTAGACAACACGTAGAGTCAATATGACCATCCTCACATGCCCATGTTAGACAACACGTAGAGTCAATGTGACCATCATCCCATGCCCATGTTAGACAACACGTAGAGTCAATGTAATCATCATCCCATGCCCATGTTAGACAACACGTAGAGTCAATGTGATCATCCTCCCATGCCTATGTTAGATAACACGTAGAGTCAATGTGATCATCCTCCCATGCCCATGTTAGACAACACGTAGAGTCAATGTGATCATCCTCCTATGCCCTTGTTAGATAACACGTAGAGACAATGTGATCATACTCCCATGCCTATGTTAGACAACACGTAGAGTCAATGTGATCATCCTCCCATGCCCATGTTAGACAACACGTAGAGTCAATGTGATCATCCTCCCATGCCTATGTTAGATAACACGTAGAGTCAATGTGATCATCATCCCATGCCCATGTTAGACAACACGTAGAGTCAATGTGATCATCCTCCCATGCCCTTGTTAGATAACACGTAAAGTCAATGTGACCATCCTCCCATGCCTATGTTAGATAACACGTAGAGACAATGTGACCATATTCCCATGCCTATGTTAGATAACACGTAGAGACAATGGGATCATCCTTCCATGACCACGTTAGACAACACGTAGAGTCAATGTGATCATCCTCCCATTGCCATGTCAGACAACACGTAGAGTCAATGTGATCATCCTCCCATGCCCATGTTAGATACCACGTAGAGACAATGTGACCATCCTCCCATGGCCATGTTAGACAGCACGTAGAGTCAATGTGACCATATTCAAATGCCTATGTTAGACAACACGTAGAGTCAATGTGATCATCCTCCCATGGCCATGTTAGACAACACGTACAGTCAATGTGATCATCCTCCCATGCCCATGTTAGATAACACGTAGAGTCAATGCGATCATTCTCCCAAACCCATTTTAGACAACACGTAGAGTCAATGTGATCATCCTCCCATGCCCATGTTAGACAACACGTAGTGTCAATGTGATCATTCCCCCATGCCTATGTTAGACAACACGTAGAGTCAATGTGATCATCCTCCTATGGCCATGTTAGACAACACGTAGAGTCAATGTGATCATCCTCCCATGCCCATATTAGATAACACGTGGAGTCAATGTGATCATCCTCCCATGCCCATGTTAGACAACACGTAGTGTCAATGTGATCATTCCCCCATGCCTATGTTAGACAACACGTAGAGTCAATGTGATCATCCTCCCATGGCCATGTAAGACAACACGTAGAGTCAATGTGATCATCCTCCCATGGCCATGTTAGACAACACGTAGAGACAATGTGACCATTCTCCCATGCCTATGTTAGACAACACGTAGAGTCAATGTGACCATCCTCCCATGCCCATGTTAGACAACACGTAGAGACAATGTGACCATTCTCCCATGCCTATGTTAGACAACACGTAGAGTCAATGTGACCATTCTCCCATGCCTATGTTAGACAACACGTAGAGACAATGTGATCATCCTCCCATGGCCATGTTAGACAACACGTAGAGTCAATGTGATCATCCTCCCATTGCCATGTTAGACAACACGTAGAGTCAATGTGATCATCCTCCCATGCCCATGTTAGATACCACGTAGAGACAATGTGACCATCCTCCCATGGCCATGTTAGACAGCACGTAGAGTCAATGTGACCATATTCCAATGCCTATGTTAGACAACACGTAGAGTCAATGTGATCATCCTTCCATGGCCATGTTAGACAACACGTACAGTCAATGTGATCATCCTCCCATTGCCATGTTAGACAACACGTACAGTCAATGTGATCATCCTCCCATGCCCATGTTAGATAACACGTAGAGTCAATGCGATCATTCTCCCAAACCCATTTTAGACAACACGTAGAGTCAATGTGATCATCCTCCCATGCCCATGTTAGACAACACGTAGTGTCAATGTGATCATTCCCCCATGCCTATGTTAGACAACACGTAGAGTCAATGTGATCACCCTCCTATGGCCATGTTAGACAACACGTAGAGTCAATGTGATCATCCTCTCATGCCATATTAGATAAACACGTGGAGTCAATGTGATCATCCTCCCATGCCCATGTTAGACAACACGTAGTGTCAATGTGATCATTCTCCCATGCCTATGTTAGACAACACGTAGAGACAATGTGATCATCCTCCCATGGCCATGTTAGATAACACGTAGAATCAATGTGATCATCCTCCCATGCCCATGTTAGACAACACGTAGAGACAATGTGATCATCCTCCCACGCCCATGTTAGATAACACGTAGAATCAATGTGATCATCCTCCCACGCCGATGTTAGACAACACGTAGAGTCAATGTGACCATTCTCCCATGCCCATGTTAGACAACACGTAGAGACAATGTGATCATCCTCCCATACCCATGTTAGATAACACGAAGAGTCAATGTGATCATCCTCCCATGCTCATGTTAGACAACACGTAGAGACAATGTGATCATCCTCCCATTGCCCAGTAGAAAACACGTAGAGACATCGTTGTTGTCAATGTTCCCATGCCAATGTTAGATAACACGTAGAGGACAATGTTAATACTTCGGATAACACGTAGAAACAATGTAATCCTCCCCATGCCAGGTTACGAGCCCATGCATTTTATTTCCGTTGGCCAAACACAAGACATCAGACAGGGACTGGGCCTGAGACAAGCCAGCTGGTCAGAAGAATGCGGACTTTACATTGACAGAGGTCAAGGGAAAAACACTTTTAAGGAGAGTGTATTGAACATGGCCGCAGCTAACCTTCCAACAATCAGCAGTTCTCTCTCCGTGGCCCTGGTTCGAATCCTCCTCCACAAATCCATAGTAAACAGCGTGGCAGACGAGTTGAAGATGGAGGTCAGAGACGACATGATGGCGGACAACATGACAGCCATTAGAAGACCGCGGAGGCCTTGATTTTGAATTAAACAAACAAGTTATTCTTTTAAACATCAAATTACCAATGGTCTAAATGTATTAACTAATAGGGACATCTGCAAGGGTACACTTTTAGCGACGATCTTCCCCCAAAAAAAAAAAAAAGAGCAGACGCGTTGCAGAACAGTGACATGAAATAAAGATACCGTGGGTTAGTGAACCACCGACTATGTCAGCAGGAAACAACAAGTTAAGGAAGTAAAGGACACTCGTCCATGACTTCAAGCATATTGAGCATACATTGCTAGAGCTACACTGTATAGACTAGTCGGCACTCGGTGGGAAATGCCATCAACCGGCCGCCTATACTTCCCAGGAGTTTCCTTATGCCATGTAAACGTTGGATCCACCTGGGAGCCAATGTAGTTTTTGAAAAAGTTCAGCTCCGTTCGGATTTGATCCCATAACCTTCAGATCCACAATTAAGAATCAAGCCGATGAACCAAGGTCTCCCAGGTCAGCACTAGTTTCCATTTAAATTAAAATACCGTACAGATGGCAGCTTGTTTAATTTTAAGAATCCTCGAACTAAAACAAAAACTAAACTAAAACAATTTTAATTAGAGACTTTTTATTTGCTGACGACTGTTCTGTAAACTCCAGTTCTGAGGCCAGTATGCAGACATCATCAATAGATTTTCTGAGAGCCTGTAACAACTTTAGGCTATCAACACTGATAAAACTTGTGTTATCTATCATCCGGCACCTAGAAAAAAAACTACTTATGATCTCACTATCACCGTATATGATCGAAAGCTAAATGTAGTCTAAAGATTCACTTATCTTTAAAGTACCCTATCTCAAACAGTCAACATCGACGATGAGATCAATGCTAGAATCTCAAAGGCCAGCAGCAGTTGCAGCAGACTTTATACCAGCGTCTGGAACAGAAGTGGTATCTCCCTGCTGACCAAGCTTAAGGTCTACAAAGCTGTAATTCTTCCAGTGCTGCTCTACACTTGCGAAATGTGAACAGTGTATCAGCGCCATGGTAACAAGTTGAATCAGTTTCATATAACCTGTCTCAGAAAGCTGCTCAAAACCAAATGGCATGATCCCAAATACTGTGGTTCTTAAAAGGGGAAACCAGCCTAGCATGCATACGACACTGAAAAATTGCCAGCTGCGTTGGGCTAGTCACCTAACCTGCATGCCAGAATATAGCCTCCCAAAGAAAGTATTTTATGGTGAGCTCCAGCAAGGGAAGAGGTCCCAGGGAGGACAGAAAAAGTACTACAAGGACACTCTCAATTCTTTTTGCATCAACACAGTGATGTGGGAGGCTGCTGCACAAGACTGTTCTGGATGGGGTACGTCCCTCAGGCAGCGGATTTTGCACAGGCACAGAGACGGAGATAAACTAGAAAGAACCCTACTGCTAATCCCACACTTATTGCGGCTTCCATCTGTTGTCCACATACATTTTCAGGCTCATACTGGACTAATCATCCACCTTCGTACTCATAATCATTAGTCATTACTACTTTGGATGAAAGTGGTCTTCATTACTCGTGATGGACGAACAACAACTTCCGGAATAAATCGCAAGTGATAAGTAACACTAAGAATAAACCAGCACAGGCCAAGCGACGTATTGAAGCCTCTTGCCCATACCTCAGTATTTACATAGATGTCAACCAGCCACAATCATCTAGTGCAGTGGTCGGCAGATCTCGCCTCGCGAGCCGCATGCGTCTCTTTAGCCACCTGAGTGCGGCTTGGCCAGTCAGCCACAAAATGTTATCGTCCCTGTGCTAATTTTTGACTCCGACTAAAAAACATGGTCTTGTTATGGAAGCTTTGAAAAGATGGGCGGTTTTCTCTCAAAATACTATTGTTCATCTTATATTCCAATAAGTTTTTGTTAGACAAGCAGTACAATGAATCTGTTGGAGAATTATATCTTGTTCCTTTTGTCATTGTGCTTTCCGTATACTGATAGTGTTTTTTTTTTTTTTTTAATGCGTTATTTCTTGGTGTATTGCGAATAAAGTATTGTGTATTTAAACGAATACAGCTATTGGTTTTGTTGCATTTTCTTAGTGTATATCCAAAGACTGCGTAATGCTGACCCACAGTATCCACCGAGTTTCGATTGGATCTGTAAACTATGGGTCTTCCCTTGATCAAAGGGCGTGTAAAGGGATCTTTACTTTTACTTTTATATCCAAAACTGCCTTTTGGCCCAGTATCCACTTTCAGCCCCCCCCCCCCCCCCCCCCCCCAAAGTCCCCTATTTTCGCCCCACATCCCCAAGTCCGACTCTGGAACGCACTGCCGTTTCTTGGATGATTTCTTCCGTGGATTCCTACTGGTCTTTGAAATGTCAACAAAACCATATTGAAACTGCCGTCTGATGTTTCTCTGCTCTTTTACTTTGATGTACATGTTCCACATGCGTGAAACGACAAAGGCTCTAAGACATCATTTTAACACGTTTCCTCATCGATAATTCCAACAGCCTCCAATCAGCACCAGTTAGAGAATGACATCGGTCATCTTATTTTTGTTGTTTTTGTCGTTGCTCTCGACACTTCTTTGTATACTCAGGCAGTGTGCTTTCTTGCACAAGAAATGGTTTATCACAAGTGCTGTATTTTTATCATTAATAATAGTATAGCTGTTTGTTTTTGTTGCCTTCTTTCAACGGATATCCAGTGCCTTTTCTGGTTTGCGGGTAGAAGTTTGCTTAGGGGCCTGAACTAAAATCAGATGAATCTAATACCCCAATAGTTGGTTAGTATTGTCTCCAGCTTAACTTTTATTAGGTAGATCACGTGTATCAACACATCCCTGTACACTTACGAACTTAAACACGATTTGTATTCCCCTTAGACATGCTTATCCTTATATGTATGAAGACAGAGGTACACAAATTGCATAATATGCAAGAACAGACTGTATATAAATGTATGTGTGTATATATATATATGTGTGTGTGTATGTGTGGGTGTGTTGGGTGTGTATACACATATACTGCCCTGTGCTAACGATCAGTTAAAGTGCTGCTGTACTAATGAACCATTATTTAGTGATCTCGGTCCTGGCTTTTAAATCGTTCTCTTATCCGTTTGCACACAACATTTGCTCAGACTGTGTTTAGTGTAAAGGTATCTATAATATGCTACATGCTCCCGAGTCAGCTGTGAAAACTCCATAACTGAATGAAGTAATGAGGTAATGAAGAACATAATGGGCTCATTTACCAACTGGCATCAGTTCTAGCACAAGTTTGGGATAGGCCACGTTGGAGCAGCCGACAGAAGTCTCGCAGTACTGCTGGCACTTGCTGGGATCTACACAGGCGATGACATCTGGGAACAACGTTTGACACATACAGCGCTTGGTTAGTATTCTGTTTACAGTGTCAATAGAAGATACTAGCTTTCTTTCTTTCTTTCTTTCTTTCTTTCTTTCTTTCTTTCTTTCTTTCTTTCTTTCTTTCTTTCTTTCTTTCTTTCTTTCTTTCTTTCTTTCTTTCTTTCTTTCTTTCTTTCTTTCTTTCTTTCTTTCTTTCTTTCTTTCTTTCTTTCTTTCTTTCTTTCTTTCTTTCTTTCTTTCTTTCTTTCTTTCTTTCTTTTTTTCTTTCTTGAAATATCCGGCTTTTCTTGGTCATGTTATTTGGCAGCTGCCATTAGGATACTCAAATGTATTTTCCATCATCATCGTCATCATCTTCTTCTACTCCTGCTCTTTTTATCTTCTTTGCCTGCCCTTTTGTCCCCAGTAAAGCATAGGCCTCTAGTCAGTTCATGCCAAGTCCTCCTTCTTCTTCTTTTGCCTTTCTATCCCCCAATTGAGCATAGGCCTTCAACCAACTCTTGCCAAGTCGTTATATCCTTCGCCATTGCATGGAGCTCTCCCCATGTCCTCCCCATCTTTCTAACTTCATTCTCCAGCTCTCTTCTCAAGTCCTCCTACTTTTTGCTAATGCAGTTAGCTCACCTTGTATTCTGTTTATCTTTGTTTTCCACTTCACTCACTGATTCCAGTTTCGTTAGTTTGTTGTGCTTGTCTGCTATGATTAAGGTTGTGGTTGGTGTGGTTACGCATTGTGCTTGTCTGCTATGATTAAGGTCGTGGTTGGTGTGGTTACGCATTGTGCTTGTCTGCTATGATTAAGGTTGTGGTTGGTGTGGTTACGCATTGTGATTGTTTGCTGTGGTTGTTTTTTGCAGATGTTTGTTGTGGTTGCATGTTGTGGTTGTTTGTTGTGGTTGTTGTTGTTTGCCTGCATTTGTGCCACCTTCCATGTTACAGTGAATGGATAGTCTAGTAATACTGCTGTGATGTTCTCTCCGTGTGCCCTATCCGAGGCCACAGCCAGGATTAAGGAAACGAGAACATCATCAAGAAATCCCAAGAACATGTGTTGAGGAATGTTCAAACGTAGGATTGGATTCTTTCCATAATATTGAGAAGAGTGAGCACCTCACAAGAAGAAACTGTGAGCATAATATGAAAATCAGAAATTAGGCAAAATGAGTGTGTTCCTACTCAGCTTGATCACTCAGACATTGTGCCTTCCGCCTCCATGAGGTGCCATACTCACAAATTAGCAAGGTCACACAAATTAATCCAACACACTATCTGAGAGTGAATGTTAGTGGAACTTAATCTCTTAAAAATGCTTACACGAACGTTATTCTGAAATAGTCGTACAAAATTGTTGCAGTGATCTGCACTCATGTGAATACCGAGTGGGACCTGCTCATAGAAGTTTTTTTTTTTTTAAACTGAAATTCTTCGTTCAAATTAAAAGCCAAGGTGGTTAGGAGAGTACAGTAATCGGTTGTGGGAAAAAGGGGGGGGGGGGGGGGGAGTGGGGTAATCGTTCCTGGAAGAAGAGGCAGAGATAGACCAGCATACGTGGCACAAGAACGTTTACAAGACGGCCCAGTTGAGAAAGGAAGGAGTGGCTTCACGACGTGCTGTGCTGAAAGTGAGGCTCTGCAAAGGACCTACTACGTGATGATGATG
Source organism: Candidula unifasciata (assembly GCA_905116865.2). NCBI lineage: Eukaryota > Metazoa > Mollusca > Gastropoda > Stylommatophora > Geomitridae > Candidula > Candidula unifasciata. The sequence goes on along the minus strand of CAJHNH020004678.1, from coordinate 341,034 downwards.
ACACATATCTAGATTTGGTGAGTGACTTTAGGATATCCAATTTAGTGTTATTTATTTCTGATTTTTTGTTTCCCCAGTTGAGCTTGTTGTCAGTTTTTGATCTTCGATTATGACCGATGTATTTCTACACACAATTTATATATTTTTAGTTCTAATCTTATTTCAATTTTGATTTATGCTAGTGAAGGTCGGAGAACCACCGAATGCACGGACAGAAAGTTAAATGCATTCGAATACAAATGTCTGGGGTAAATGATGAACACAACATAGATGGATTTAAAGAAGGTGTAGAAATAGGAGAAATGTCTTGAAAAACTCTCGTTTTTAGGAAACATTGTGTTGCGAATTTGTGTTGAGTCAAGAATTGACATCACAGGACTCAGGACATTTCCATGCCCGCTCCGTCCTCATTGTCAGAAGCCACCGCAGAGTTCTAACACTAATGGTACCAGTTGTAATCTAACTACGTGTCCGTCTTGCCTTTCCTCTGAGTGTAAAGCTGGCCAGATCTTCTAGTTACAACCGCGTGCATCATTCTCTCCAGGCCATAATAATCTAGTTTCGTTTCTGTGTATGTATCTTGTTTTGTAGCCACCGGTGAGCTGCAGTGACAGTCTCCACCTCCATTCTCATGCTAGATGTTTTAGTATCATATGACAGACTGTCCTGCACCAAAGATTTTTCTGTTAGCCTTCGCTACGAACCCCCAGACACTTCTCTTCCCTCTCAACACAGAACCATCTGTATAGATAATCAGATCACCTATGCTTGAATTGTCGTAAATGTCGTGAATTAACTGTTGGACTTCCACCTCCGTAGCACACGCTGGCCACTCTGCACTCTCAGCCTAATGTGATCATTCCCCTACATTTGTCAGACTTTTCCTCTGGGACTCTGAACCACTCCTCTCCTCGCCCAATATTCTTCAGCATGCATTCTTGTCTTATTGTATCTTCTGCTTGAGCCATCCGAGATTTTCTCTTTTTTAGCATCCAACCCTTACCTGCAGCAAAACTTTATCCAGAGGGTGCTCTTTGTCTGCAGCTACTCTGTGGTATGACTTAGCCTGCAGCATCTTTAGTCTATTTGCAATAGTCGGCAATGCAACGATGTATCGCATGCACACAATTAGGGTGTTTCTTGTACATCCCAGGATCACCCGCATAGCTTCATTCCGTATGCGCTCCAGTTTCTCTAGCTGACTCTTTGAGACAGATAGTAACCCCAGTCATTGAACATTCACTGAGATGATTAATTGCTGGTCAAGTGTGAACAGCATTCTCTGCTCCATGTCCATCGCTGCCATAATCTTAAGTGCATTAAAACTTTTTGAGCCCTTGTCACAACCCCATCTTTGTGATCCTTAAAAGACACACTTCTGTCAAAGGTAATACCCAGGTACCGCAGTCTGTTGTCTCTGTTGATGTCCCTGCCATTTATTTTGAGGCTTGGAACATCAGCTCTAACTGTTGTCTAAAGAACCCCACAAGACGGTAGCCTTTTCTGGGCTGATTGAAGCACTAATCTCTGTACACCAGTCGATCACCTTATCTACTGTCGCCTCTAACTCTTGTGCTATTTTTTTTTAAATCTCCACCCTTTCAATTTACGAAAAAATCATCTGCTAATGTTAATATTCTGTCAATTCCAGATGTTTCCAGTTCCGCAGTCTTGCTCGTAAAAACATTAAAGCAGTCATCTCCACCAGGTCTGCATCGCTGATATCCCTCATGGGGAAATATCTAACCCTCTTTTTTACCCTTTCCAGAACATGTTTTACATCTTCCACCTGTATGATGTCTTTATAATGTTTGTTCTTTATGGCTGCTGACAGATCTTCTCTAACTGCATCTCTTTTATCTCCATCATTGTGGTCTGTCTGTAAAATTGAACCTCTTCCCGAAAGCCTCCCTCTTCTCTTTGTCTGTGGTCAATAGCAAGTCGTCATCTTCGTGAATTGTTCCCTCTACCCTGGACCGATCTTTCTTGAGCATCTGTCTATGAAGCTTCCACAAATTTTCCAATGTCTTTTCGCCCCCAATCTCATCAACGAAATGCTCCAATTTTGCTTTATTTCCGCTTTTGTCGCACAGCGCTTGAAAAACTCTAACCTATCTTTCTTATCCCATTCCACTCACTTCAATTCTTTCTGTGAGCTTTGAGCTGTCTATTGCACTTTAAACGCCTAACTACAGCTCTCTTTAATTTCCATGCCTGTTCTAACTCTGATGTCTACCATGGAGGCTGCACAAAAGTAGATCTGCCTGTCCTCTTACATGCCCTCAACAAACAGTGTAAGACAACGAAGATGGCGCCGTATTTGATACAAGCTGGGAAGTAACGAGCATAGAATCACCAAATCTGCACTAAAACAGGAAATAAACGGATTAAGGAGGCGAGGAGACACAAAGAAACCCTTGAAAAAAAAAAGAACATTGCTGAAAACGATCAAACGTGCTGGACTGGATTTCATTGATGTTATTGAAATGACTGCACAAGATAGAGTAGAATGGAGGAATAGACCTCGAACCCTATGTGAAATTTAATGACACAACAAGACAATGCATGACTTTCTACAGAACAACTCCAACACAAACACAATACAGGTACCTGGATAGAGAGCTCGACTGATCATCCCCGGAAATATCATGAAGAAAAGTGGTGTCAACTTGAGGTATCCAGCCAAAATGGAGCCCGCCTTGGCATGACTCAAGTTCTTGGCTGCCAGCGACCGCTGAACTATAACCTGCAGAGGTCAAAGATAGCGTGGCAATTTATACAGCTTCATGTCTGCTATATCCTAGCTGTATTCAATAAAAACCCCGAGGACGAGAAAAGATAGGAAATCAGTTGATGTTTGGACGCATATGTGAGCCGTCAAGTGCAGAGGAACGATTTTGAAGAATGCAGATTGCCTGACTACGTGTAGAAGTTGTTTGGGACGCCGAGAGACATGGCGGTGTCGATGTGAGTGAATGTCAACCTACTGCAAGATTCGGTTGTGTGGAACTGCAAGTGCAATATACTGGCATGAAGGAGGCAAGATACTGGCATGAAGGAGGCAAGATACTGACATGAAGGAGATGTACTGTCTGACTGACTGACTGACTTTCTACCCCACCAATACATCACACAAGCGATGACACAAAGTGCCACCATGTGGATGAGGATCACCATGGAGAGGTCCCAGAAACCGCGTTCAGCCATTAGGCCATATTTATGGCCGGGTTATAGTGCGGTCCCTGGCAAGAGCCAGAGTAGGGCTTTAAATAACGAATCATTGCATCCTAAAAAGGACCGGAAGTATATGTACTGTCTGAAAGGTAATTTGCATCTAAATTCGAGTTGTAATATTTCTGAAGTTGTATTTGTTATTGAAAACACAGAAAACTGACCGGACAGTACAGTTGTTAGATCGGCTAAAAAAATCGATAACTGTAGATGGGCGTGTTTGTCATCTGATGTGTTCATTCTAGCTTTTTACAACAAGGAGAGAAAGACCAGAGTTTTGATGAAGCCCAGAAAAACCAAGACGAAGCAACATTTGTCGAAACCTGATAAAGACTACACCAACAATTCAGGGGTACCGTGTAATCGCAGTGCAGAAAACAACTGGCAAACTATCGGAAAAGTTAGTTGCAAAGAAAATATATGCCGTCTTGAGCAGTTAGGCCTCTTTCCAACCACCCCTCCTGGGAGGATATCGCCAAAACAGAGAGTCCTGGAGAAATGCGGCGATTTTTGCATATGATGTTGATGAGAGATTCCTCTCAGGGATGGAAACTTGTGCTGCTGCAACTGATCATGAGGATGCGTACAACAAGGTACCAGTTTGACTTCTTTATTGGTCAGCTTCTTGATCTCCGTCTCAGCCCGTTCCTTATTAGCTGGATCACATCGGCTCTCTTCAAGTGGAAGATGGTGTTTAAGGGTGGTAGTTGGGCATCTGAACCAATAACTATATATTCCGGTCTGTCACAAGGTTCAGCTTCATCCCCGATACTTTTCAACATGTTCACCATGAGTATCACTGGTGAGCTGATCGCGGGACCGGGAAGGATTTTGTCGTATGCTAATGATGTGTTGGTGTACCGTCAAGGTAGAGACCAGGATCAGGTTGCTGAGGGCCCTGAGACAGAACGTGACTGCATAAGCATGTGGTATGATGAAGCGGAAGCGGTCATCAATATGTCAAAGTCAGTGGTGACATTTTAAAAAACAAATATTTTTTAAACATAACAACACCAAATGTGAGTCTGTATTCGGAGATCATGGAGAGAACTAGGTTAGTGAAGTATTTATGTGCTGAAAATCCTGGGTTCAATCCCCAGTGAAGACTGTAGTTTTTGTACGTGGTCTTCATATAATTTCTACTGGTCTCTAGGTGGAAAAATGAGACGACTGTATATGTTGCTGCGTACGTAAACAAATCCCTTGGCAGTTGGAAATCGAAAAGAGTACCCTAACGGCGCTGCCTGGGCAAAATTTAGAGTTTAAAATCTACGCAAAGTATTTCGCGATCATCGCTTGTGCTGCGGAGTTGGTGCACTGCACTGAGATTCTTCAGAGTTAGAAGTAGAACGGAGCCCTTATGGGTTATACCTTTAGTCGTGATGTTGATACGTTGTATAAACATAAACATTTAGAAGTGTGTTTGATCGTAGTCTTGGCTTTATGAGCATGTCAAGCAATCAACCACGGGATAATGAAGGCAAAGGGAGGTTTTGACGGCGGTAACGAGTTTGGCTGCGACAAAACGTGAGCAACGTCACTTGTATTTCTTATACTAGGGTCTGATCCTTTCTGTAACTGAGTACGCTCTGGCGATTCTGACTCTTAGCCGTACACAGATAGATAGACTAGATCGGATACAGAATGAGGCCATGCACATCACACTTGAATGCACAAAAACTACAGCTTGCAGAGAGATGCGTTGCTCCCTAATCTTTCAGCCATGGAAGTGACAACAGTGATCTGCTGAGCACGTGCGAATCTGCGTATCAGTGCCGATACACATCCTCCGCTGCACAGTAAGGTTCGTAGGAAGAAGGGTAGCAGGTTTAAAAGAGGAAAATCCTGGATGGGTCAGACTCGGGACATTATTCAACTAACTAACTAGCTAGCCAACTAGCTAGCCAACCAGCTAACTAACTAGCTAACTAACTAGCTAACCAACTAGCTAACTAAATAATTAGCCAATTAACTGACTGACTGACTAACTGACTCACTGGCTAACTGACTCACTGACTCACTGAGTAATTAACTAGTTGACCGACCGACTGACTCACTGACTGACTAACAATCTAGCTGACTGACTGACTGCCTCACTGACTAACTAACTATGTGAGTGACTGACTAACTAGCTGACTGACTAACTAGCTAGCTAGCTAGCTAGCTAGCTAACTGAATAACTACTAAACTAACTAGCTAGCTAGCTAGCTAACTAGCTGACTGACTGGCTCACTGACTAACTGACTAGACTAGCTAGCTAGCTAGCTAACTAACTAACTAACTAGGTAGCTAACTAACTAGATGGATAGCTATCTAGCTAACTAACTAACTAGCTAACTAACTAACTAGGTAGCTAGCTAACTAACTAACTAGGTAGCTAACTAACTAGATAGATAGCTATCTAGCTAACTAACTAACAAGCTAACTAACTAACTAGGTAGCTAGCTAACTAACTAACTAACTAATATAAAATAATAACTAATACTGCAATTATCTAGCAGCTGCAGGAGAAAAAGTGCACGCTATTTACTGAGGGACTGTCACGTGAAACATGGGAGAAGATACCTGATCACAGCACCAGTACCACATCACTCCAAGACTGGACTGCAGAAAGAGGCCAGGCCAGGGGTTATCAGAGGTCACCGGGTCACGGAAGATGTGGAAAGCGTCGTCTCGTGGCTTTCCACATGAGACCGACATGTTGTATGGAGAAGAGGGTGTGGCCATCATGTACCGATATACAAGTTGTCTGTAACCTCCGATTTTGTTGAAACCTGAAAGGAAATGTAAATACTTGTATAGCTATGATGCATACACACCGGAACCTACCAATCAAATACCTTTCTTGAATGTTCGTGTATTCTAGACAAAGCATTAAGGTCTACCGTGTTCGTAAATTGTTGCTGTGCTTGTTATTCGACATACGCTTCATAAATGTATGTAACCTATTGTGCCATTTCAATAGTTTGAAATGAATTCTGTCCATATTCCATAGTTGTGGATTTCAAGCTGCACGATAGACATGGCCAAAAAGACACCTTTTTTTTGGTGGGGGTGCCTAGTTTGCCATGTTCCTAGTGTACTTGTTTCCATAGCAAGGCGCACACGCCGTTTGGGGGTGACAGGTTCGATTCCCGGCATGGTAACAATAGCTATCGATTTTTATGTTGTCTAGTGTGTTCTTCTATCTTTCTACTTCTTTCTATGAGTGCCGATCAATACATTTTCTGTTACTTCATTCATAGTATAGCTCAGCTAAACGTTCAAGCATGATGTGTGATACAACTTTTACGAGAAAAGAACGGGGTGGGCCCGGAGGTAAGAGAAAGCCAGGAAATAGCTATATCAGACTGGCAAGCAAGAGCATCTAGATTCACACTTAGTGCACAGCTGCAGAGAACAGTGAGTATTGGTTTGAGACTCTTTCTGGACTGACTCACTTGATCATGATGATTCACATCTAATCCAAAAACATGAGTACTGCCTCCACAACAAGCATGTCGTAGTAGTCAACTAACTGGGAGCTTACTTGAAAGTCGGAGTGTCTGCTCAGGAGGCAAGGAACCAACATTCTGCATACAGACAAGTCAGATCTGGAAAACGGATGTGAACGCGACACTCAGGTTCTGGAACAAGACTTAAGTCTACTGGTGAACGAACAGCCACCACTTTTCGCCAGTTTACAGCCGGTGAAAGCGAAAAATGGGAATTACATTGATTGTGTCACCCACGGGAACTAATACAAAAAGTGTAATGTCGAATTTGTCTACATGACCATGTTAAATAAAAAAAAAATACAAGAAACTTTTATGCAGAGTTTGTCAATATGGTCATGTGGAAACAATACAAGAACGTGTAAATTAGAATGTTTTACGAACGAATGCTGAACGAATCTAGGTTTTAGTGAACGCCTGTACTCGAGTTTGATTGAGAGTTTCCCTGGAACCATGGCCAATTCCTGTCCAATTGACTTCCTGTCAAACTTAGATGTCATCGGCTTCTGTCGGTGTGAGTGCTTTGTGATTGCCAAGGCGTCTGCGTGGATTTTCCTGACATTGTATAGTTAAAGGTAACGTTTGTTAGAGGCTTTCAGGAAATGTCGTGTCAAGTGGATGAACTGTTTTTGAACAAGTCAGCAAAGGTTGAATGAATACAAATATTGTCAGCGATCACCTGTGTCACATCGTTGGTTCTTCAACCTGTTGAGTTACATTATGTCAGCGATTACCTGTGTGACATCGTTGGTTCTTTAACCTGTTGAGTTACATTATGTCAGCTATCACCTGTGTGACATCGTTCGTTGTTCAGCCTGTTTAGTTACATAATATCAGCGATCACCTGTGTGGCATCGTTGGTTCTTCAAGTTGATGAGTTACATTATATCAGCGATCACCAGTGTGACATCGTTGGTTCTTTAAGCTGTTGAGTTATATTATATCAGCGATCACCTGTGTGACAACGTTGTTTCTTCAACCTGTTGAGTTATATTATGTCAGCGATCACCTGTGTGACATCGTTGGTTTTTTTAACCTGTTGAGTTATATTATATCAGCGATCACCTGTGTGACATCGTTGTTTCTTCAACCTGTTGAGTTATATTATGTCAGCGATCACCTGTGTGACATCGTTGGTTTTTTAACCTGTTGAGTTATATTATATCAGCGATCACCTGTGTGACATCGTTGGTTCTTCAACCTGTTGAGTTATATTATGTCAGCGATCACCTGTGTGACATAGTGGGTTCTAAAACCTGTTGAATTACATTATGTCATCGATCACCTGTGTTACATCGTTGGTTCTTTAACCTGTTGAGTTATATTATGTCAGCGATCACCTGTGTGACATCGTTGGTTCTTCAACCTGTTGAGTTATATTATGTCATCGATCACCTGTGTGACATAGTGGGTTCTAAAACCTGTTGAGTTACATTATGTCATCGATCACCTGTGTGACATCGTTGGCTGTTCAGCCTGTTGAGTTACATTATGTCAGCGATCACCTGTGTGACATAGTGGGTTTTTAAAACCTGTTGAGTTACATTATGTCAGCGATCACCTGTGTAACATCGTGGGTTCTAAAACCTGTTGAGTTACATTATGTCATCGATCACCTGTGTGACATCGTTGGCTGTTCAGCCTGTTGAGTTACATTAAGTATACATTGTGCAGATAACTATAGCCAGAGACTGTATGTAAACAGGGGCATTGCAAAAGTAATGCAAGAACATGTTATTTCGAGTCTGTTAATCTGACTTGGTTAAAAAAAAAAAAGGTGTTGTGTCGAGTTTATCATCACGATTAAGTGGGAAATGTTTTATATGTGTGTGTGTGTGTGTGTGAGTGTGTGTGTTTGTTTGTGTGTGTGAACTGTACCCGGCCACGCATTGCTGTGACCTAGTCTGGCTAAATGGACAGAAAGAGAATTGAAAGCGTAGGTTTCTAGTATGGGTAATTTCGCTATCAATGTCCGCGCAGATATAGTCTGGTCTGCCGACTCTAGAACAAGCAACATATAACTGTGTCTTTATAGTAGTGGTTGTTTTAACTGTAATATTAGGACTAAAAAATGATTAATTGTTTATCACATGCTAAAGCTGTTCATATTTTGCAAAGAGCTGAAAGTAAAGCTTACTACTGTTCTTCTAAAAAATCAACAAATTCGCAACAACAACATAAAAATGAGAATAGCTAAGGTAGCACTATTAAACTATTTAAAAAAAAAAAAAAAAGGATTAAGAATTGAAATTCTAAAATTATATTTTTAAGCTCTCTCAGTAAACATAATTTTTTTTTCGGGAAGAAAAAGGTGCGTGAGAGGGGGGAATAAAAAACACTCTTGCGACAAATCTTTGGACCCACCGAACAGCAGAGAATGGAGAGTGAAAGGCAACAATGAAATTCATCATCTGTTTAAATCATCATTGATCACTAGCATCATGAGGGCAAATGGGATGAAACGACTGGGGACATATATAGAGAGAGAGAAGGGCAGACGAAAGACAGGCATGACGTTTGTACACAAGGTACCTGAATGACCGTAGACCACGAGGCAGACCAATAAAACTGCGGAAAAATAATATTCAGGCAGACCTACAAGCACTTGGAGTCATCAGATAAAATCAGAAAGCCAATCAGATGATTAAATTGAGAGGGAATGTTATCTGCAGCAAAAAACCTCCAGGGCTCTGAAGGCAAAAGAAATATATATATATATATATAAGTGCCATTAGACTTTCCTCTGGCTATGATGGACATCTCTTGGAGAACTAAACTTGGGTATTGTTGATTCTTTCTGAGTACAGCATTCCTTTAAATGACACACTTACGTTCTCAATGCTTCACTTCACTTAGAGAAGACATAAAGGACAATAAATACCCTGCGTTTCGAGCTAAAGTGGTCTGATTTCTTTATGCCTGCCAGCAGGATGTCTTGTGTGTGCGCGTGTGTCCGCACGTGTGTGTTTGTTCGCGCGCGCGCGTGTGTGTGTATTTACGATTTAAAAAATATGATTAGGCCAGTTCCACAAAAAAATATGAATGTTAAAGTATCTGAATATAGAGATCTGTGGATGTTGATTGTATGAAGGGAAGTAGCATAATGACTGGCTTACTGATGACAGACAAGATGATAGCTCCAATTGTCATGATTATCGTCTGCAGTGCGTCTGTGAAGATGACAGCTGCCAGCCCACCTGTCAACGAGAACATTTGTTACGACAGGTGACAACGACATTCATGTTCATGACAACGACATTCATGTTCATGACAACGACATTCATGTTCATGACAACGACATTCATGTTCATGACAGCGTTATTCAGGTTCATGACAACGACATTCATGTTCATGACAACGACATTTATGTACATGACAGCAACATTCATGTTCTTGACAGCAACATTCATGTTCATGACAACGACATTCATGTTCATGACAACGACATTCATGTACATGACAGCAACATTCATGTTCTTGACAGCGACATTCAGGTTCATGACAACGACATTCATCTTCATGACAACGACATTTATGTACATGACAGCAACATTCAGGTTCTTGACAGCGACATTCAGGTTCATGACAACGACATTCCTGTTCATGACAACGACATTCAGGTTCATGACAGCGACATTCATGTTCATGACAATGACATTCATGTACATGACAGCGACATTCAGGTTCATGACAGCGACATTTATGTTCATGACAGCGACATTCAGGTTCATGACAACGACATTCATGTTCATGACAGCGACATTCAGGTTCATGACAACGAAATTCATATTTATGACAACGACAGTCATGTTTATGACAACGACATTCATGTTAATGACAACGACATTCATGTTTTTGACAACGACAGTCATGTTCATGATAATGACATTATGGAGACGGCACACGTTGTTTAAAAAGCCTTACGATATTCTCTAACTATTTAATTTTTATCTCTTTTTTTCCCGTTCTATTTCCCCCCGAAAACAACAACAAAACCAAAACAAAATTATTTCCGAGGTCTGTCTACATACTTATATAATATTAAAGATGTGGTATATTAAAGTTAGTTGTGTGTCTGTTTCAAAGACAACATGACACTTGCAGGCCGTTTGTGTGTGTTACCTGGCAGTTTTACATTCAGTAGTCTGCTACTGCGTCGGCTCTGTGGATAAGTCGATGCGAACGGTTTCGACAGAGGTATCAAGAAAGCCGACCGTCCAGAGGCAATAGCAAACTAGAGGACGTAAATTTGCCTGGAAAAACCACACAACAGCCAGAGGCTGCTGGGGTTGGTTCTGCAACGTTCTGTAAAGGATACGCAACTAACCTATATAACTAACCCATACCTTTGTCAAAATCAGTTCACAACGGACCAATGCCATCTTGCCTGCAGCTGATAAAAACCACCTTTATAACTCTTAGCTCTGTGTGTCCCAAAGAACGCACCATACGTTGATAGGTTCCTACCTAGAAACCTAATCAACGCACGATGCACCGATTTTTCTATCTCCCTTTACAACCCTTGGGCCGCTGATGCTAAACCCCCTGGGACTCAGAGTTACGCCACAAAAGCCTTTAGATATACTTTGTTATACTGAGAACTGTTATCTGTTAGTGTAGAATATTTCATCAACTTTGAAGATTAAACATAGACGACAGGAACAAGCAGTTTTCACTGAAACTGAAAGGTTCGGTTCACTGCGCCTCCACCCCCACCCCCTAAACTCCCTTGTCTTTCCCCTTCCATTCCCGCATTTTACTATGTTAATGTATGGACACATTCAGGTTAGTATCTTTAATGTTAGCTACATTTTTAAGATATGTGAGACAATCTGGATGTATATATAGCATGTCATTCCTATTTTCCTTGAGTATGAATATTTGATGGTCATATATCAGGCAGACTGTAGGGAGTGAAAACGTCCAGTCCAATGTTCACGACTGTGTTAATCACAGTATCACTCGATGATAACAATTATAGATCGAAAAATGTTTGCAGAATGCGCCTCTGGACGTGAACAGTCAGAATGAGAAGTGGTCCTAAATATGGAAACAATCAGAGACAGGCAGACAAGCCGACAGACATACAGAGACAGGCAAACAAGCCGACAGACATACAGAGACAGGCAGACAATTCGACAGACAATTCGACAGATATACAAAGAACAAATCAGTTGAGATAATGAAGTACACCTAGCCCTACCTAACACTGTGTAGAATCCAGTGATTAAAAGCAGCCCAGCTATAGACAGGTACATGTCCCAGCCCAGGGCTAGTTTGATGAACAGAGCACCGGCATAGATGCTCACCTGAGAACGACGAGAGGACATAATCATGACAACGGTTACACTGGCTTCAGCAAGAGTTGTCTGTCTACATGTGTGTTTTATATTTCATTTATTAAACGTTAGTTTATTTGTCTAAGAATAACAGTGATGATGAAGAAAAACTTCCAGTTAACATCGCCATAAAAAAGGTAAAGTCAAAAGATGTGAACCAGCATCATTGCACACGGTTATAAACCATAGGCGCTCTGCCACCAGTACGGGCAGCTGAAAAGAAACAGTCCGCCTGTGTCGCTGTCCGATCGAAGCTCCGTAGCTACAGCGACGCTTCTCTATCCGGATGGTCTAATTGGCTACAGCAGCGACAATACATATATTTAACTTCGGATCTCACATTACCCGTTACACAGTCACTATTTTCGTCTTGTCCCTGTCTGAGAACATCCGGTAAATTGTAGCAGGAGAAGACCGAAGCCTGGGGGTCATGACCCTCGTCGGCCTACTACTACCTGAAATGTATTAATTTCATTAACGCTCTTTCTGTGTTGGGATTGAGCATTTGGCCCATGACCATCCCCATTTTCCAAATTTTGGCCCCTGAGTAAACTTAGTTGAATAGCTTTGGTCTAGGAGGTTATGGGTACAAAACAACTGTCGACGAGGGATATTGTACTGATGATCAGTAGACCCCTGCTGTACATGCTTCCCTGTGGAGTTCTTCTTTTTACAATGGTACCCATTACCTAGAGGTTGTGTAAACCCCAGAAACCGTCACATTTCAAAAACCAGCCGTGAGTCACAGTTAGATTTAAAAGCGAGTCGCCTAATGTGGGGTTTAAAGCATTCACTTTAGTATTATGGGTCAGCTGAGGTAGTTTGTAAACTAAATGTAAAAACTGTCTAGTAAAACAGACGCCACGAAATGACAGAGTGGGTCTTGGAATGTCCCCTACAACATTATTTCCTAAAGTAGGCGCTACGGGGACAGGAAGGGTGGCGGGGGGGGGGGGGGACGTTAAGACAGTCCAGCTTTTCATATCTATAAGACAACGGTAGAGAGAGGGACACACACACACACACACACACACACACAGAGAGAGAGAGAGAGAGAGAGAGAGAGAGAGAGAGAGAGAGAGAAGAGAGAGAGAGAGAGAGAGAGAGAGAGAGAGAGAACCATCATATTCATCCTTCTCATTAAAGAATGTGTTATTTAGTACCAAGCCGGCCACATTTGGCACCCAACTGTTTTGAATTAATGATCTTCCTATGCTGGAGCTTTGGTCGTGACCCTCCCTGTTTCCAAAAAGTTGACTCCTGGATAAAATTAGCCGAATAGCCTTGTGTAGTTCTTCAGTTGTTAGGTAATATTCTCATTCTTCAACACCCATTGGAACGACGGTCTGAGTGGAAACTTTCACAAGTTGCAGTTACTCACGACATGTTTTGACCTTCTGTACCAAGAATTTGATTTTCTGTACCAACAATTTGACCTTCTGTACCAACGATTTGACCTTCTGTACCAACGATTTGACCTTCTGTACCAACAATTTGACCTTCTGTACCAACGATTTGACCTTCTGTACCAACGATTTGACCTTCTGTACCAACAATTAGACCTTCTGTACCAACGATTTGACCAAATTTAAATAGGAATCAAATTCACATATACCAACTGTTCAGCTGTTCACACAGTCAAACAATTTTGGGGTGTCTAGGAGCACCATGAAAGAGCCAAGTCTTTGTAATTTACATAACTGACATGAGTAAATATTGCCATAATGGTATTCTCCAGAAGTCCTACCCCACGTTAACAATCTATAACTCAGTAATCGTTGCGTGTCAGTTCTTAAAAACTGGCATCCCATCTGTTAATAACCAAGTGCTTGTACACACATATTGTAAACAAACATCTAGTTTTCATGTTCGCCCTTTTTGCATATTATGAAAATCAGACACCGAATCAAAGCAAACAGTCGGCACGCTTACAGTTAATTGGGTATCGGAAACTTTCAAAATATCAAATTCTACGTGTTTCATGGGCGTTTCACTTCCATGTGGTCATCACCAGCATTAGCCTTTTCTTAGTTATATGAAGACAATTTTTCATTGCATGCGTAAAGGCTATCACAACAACCTCTATGCATCGCTGCACAGGGGTATTCATTTCCAAGCAATCTCTAAACGTGTCTCAGGGACTGTATATATATATATATATATATATATTTTTTTTTTTTGGGGGGGGGGGGGGGGAGGGCATACCAAAAATTATTAGTCAAGGAAAGATTTTTAAAAAAAATACACTGCCATAAGCAGTAGCACTAAGCAATCGTAAATTATATAGTCATAAGGACATGGGGGATCTGAGGCTATATTCAAAAATTCGTGTTCATTCCTACAGGAATTTTCAGACTTTTGTTGAAGTGTGATAGCTGAACTTTTGAAACACACTATAGCAAGTTTCATGAACAAGAACTTTATAGAAAAAAAAAATGTTCGCCCATGACTTTGCTGTTGAGACGGCTAGTGAAAACACTACAATAGCCTCCTATCAGATTGATTTACATCCTGTCATCACTGTGTGGGGTGCAATTTTTCGTTATCTCAAGCCTTGCTCTGGCTCTCCCAGGGGCCGCAATATAGCCCGGTCATAAATATGGTCTAATGGCTGAACGCGGTTTCTGTGACCTCTTTACGGGTGATCCTCATCCACGTGGTGGCACTTTGTGTCATCGGGTGATTATCGCTTGTGTGATGTCCTGGTGGGGTAAAAGAATATAGATAGAGATCATGCCGATGCAAAGGTCAGTGGTGAAGGTAGGGAACCGAGCAAAAATTTGGGTTCTAAAATTTTTATTGACCTACGACAGTGTTATATTGTATTACAGAGAGACATACCAATCTTAGCCAGTTAAGGCCAAGAAGGGAATTCATTATCTCGAGCGCACAAAACCTATACTTTATTTTAGAGACCATGTGTTAGTCGTTCTGCACGACCCCTCGTTCGGCATGCCTTGTTTACTCAAAAGGAAAGGTGACACCAATGCGTTTGGAACAAAGCATGCTGCAGAACCTGTCGAATTTAAAGAGCCATAAACTGTCTATTCGCTTGACTTAACTTCCGTCATAGACTAGATGCCAACCAAGGCTATGAACCTGGTCTGCCTTCCGTAACTGTTTTCAGATTGCATTTTATCGTCCTAGCATAAGTAGAGTTAGTTTCCTCTGCCTATGTACGTCTCTTTTGAAGTTACTGTCACAATGTGGAATTTCAGGTTTGGTTACGCTCTCAAACATTTTGTGATAATAGAGACAACGCTACAGATAATTGTCATACAGAAGCTCAAACATATATCTAAAACTAAAACAACAAAAATTTTTGCAACCGTATATTTTCTTTCGTCCAGACAATAAAAGAATATTTTTAACGTTAAAAAAATATAGCAAGTATCCTAGATCTACCCCTTTTTCTTTTTAGTTATTTTTGTTTTTTGTGAGGAGTTACACTAAACATCAAGGGCACCCTGAAGCCAAATGCAGAGTAAGAACATCAAATCAAATTTAAAAAAACATACAAAGACTGGCTTTAATTAAAATAAAAACTGGATGAAACTTGCTGTAGAAGGTACACAAATCATGATCAGGAATGCTAGTCTACACTCGATCTGGTAAGCCTTTCATGCTTTACACCCCAATCTCACCAGCTGAGCCGCGAGAACGAACTTGTGAAATCTGTACGAGGTTCAAAATATGAGCTTACGGATATCACAAGGAGCAATGAAAAGTAACCCCCGTCATCATCATCATCGTCAAGTGCCTTGCTGACTGGTGTGGGCGATCATGTCTTTCCAGAATATGCGATCCGCAGCTGCGTGTATTAGTTCGTGTGTTGACACCCTTCCATGCCAGGACAAAAGGCGGTTAAGAACCTTTTAGCGCTGTCTTTCTCTGTCTTTTTCCCCACAAATGATACCCCCCGTAGACAGAACACGTTTCTTACTCAGTTTAAATTAAGAGGTTTCTAGTCTATCTGCAGATCCATACATTTCAAGAAGAGGAAATAAACTATCAAGAAAAAGTTTAAATCATTTTACAAGATCCCCGTGTGGGTTCCGGGGCTCTGTTATAGGGAAAACAAGAATAGACCCACTGTCTACCCCGAAGCATGTCGTGAGAGTTGACTAATTGGGAGCTTCCTTCAAAGTATTAGGCGATTTTGTTTCGTACACTCTGTTGTGAAGTTCTTATGTCTGTTAGTGACTTAGAATAATCTTTTTCTTTGTTTATTTTAGGCTACGTGTTTTTGTTGTCCCATCTTTTATTTTAATTTTAAATTTGCTGCTTAAAAGACGCGTTGGTCGTTTTTGCACAGCTTCCTGATGACATTTTACAATTATTGCCAATTATTGTATTTTTCATTTGGTATATGAACCATATTCAAATCAACCCGTGACAACGTAGACAACAAAAAGGAATCTGTGACACTATGTCATTTTTATCATAGATCTATTCGTTAGGTTCATTGAGTGGCTGTGACGTCAGAGAAATGCTGGCAAAAGCTGGTTACAATTTTGAGGCGTTCAATAGACGGCAGTTAGTTGTGCCTCCTGATACGAGTGTCAGTGTTGAGAAGTTTACCAGGGTCATATCAGCACCAGTAGCTCCGGAAACAGGATATATTGAGTGACCCAAGGTCATGCGCAGTAACTATTAGCACTGGTCAACTATACCTTTTCCAGCGGAGTGTCGTTGTAACGCGGGATGGGTAGATCACATACTTATCGCCTTCCCATTTCCCAATATTTTGCGAGAACATTCTCAGAAATATCTGATAACCCAATCACGAAGTTGCGTCGACCCCGGAGTTGCAATAATCTTGGCGGTTGAACCCGGACAACTGTATTCTCAAAACAAACATAGCAACAAACGTTACTAAACATTTTAACTAGTGCCAAGGATGTGCTTTGAGAAACTAATAATAAATCACTTACCGCGAGTTTGGTGACTATGTAGAGTATCAAGGACAGACAACTGAGATAAACACGAAGTCTGTTCCCGCCGAATCTCTTGGCCATGTACTCGGGCAGAGTGTACACCTGTATCAATGTATACAATTATGTGTAGTCTTCTCATCAGAGATCATGTGTGGTTGCATTATACAACAGGGAAACGTGAACTTATCTCTGAAATGTCAAACTGAAACAAGTTTATAATTCACTGACAGCAAGAGCACGCTAGCAAACGTGTGTGTCTGTCTGTGTGTCTCTCAGCATAAAGACAGTCTTCCCATCGGTGCCTAATTTACAGCTGCTCATCCTAGGCTCTGCTGTTAATTTATTCACCTTTGCCACCGGAGGTCAAAGACAAATTGCTATAGGGGTGCCAAGTGTCTAAGCATGTAAATTCTAGGCTACAACAGAATGATATGATGTGATAAGTCAAATTTTCTTCTGAGATAAATCCTAGGATAAAATAAACATGTTGGGGTACACATTCGTTTATGAGAGACAGTTGCAACATGATATCAAGATTAACAAGCTTCTGTTTAAGTTGACGCTGAAACATCAGACTATTTGAAGGTGCCTATGACAGAGAATGGCAGGCTTGCACCCCTTCTCCGTCTACACAAGAAGTAATACAATATTCCACACTGTTGAGACTTGGGCCGGTTTTGATCTGTTCATCAATAGTGGAAGTCAATTCTAGAAATTATATAAGCAAATTACTCAAAAATACAAAGGATTGAGAATAATTATTCTTATTTGTAAAGACACAGTGACGATCATAATCTGGTTCTAAACAAAATTGACATGTCAAGCAAACAGTGTTATCTACGACAAAGGAACTGAAAATGTCACAAACTGCGAATACTTTGAACAACATATAACAACAGCAGTGACTGTTCAATAGAATTCAGATGACCACACACAGTGGTCAGTCATGGACATTTTCATAGTCATGAGAAAGAAAATCAGGACCTCTGAACTAAAACGTTACGGAAACCTTTTCAGAACAATGCGGTTACAGAAAAAAAAAAAGAAGTACGACATTGTATCATCAGATTTTAATTGTAAGCGAACTCTTAGACAGCACTTTGCCTGGGAAACTGAAGCACATCGGTGATATAATACGCCACAGTGACCTAAAACAACAGTCCTAGTTATTTTCTGAGAGAAGAGGTAGTCGTTACCCAGCAGGGAGGTGGGTAAAAAAAACAACAACGTTCAAACAACAACAGACATGAGGCAAGGTATCTGGGAAGGTACAGAAAAGAGATATGGAGAAATAATACGATGCAAACGATCTGCTATACAAAGATGATACAGTCAGTATAATTGAATAAGTGTGTTTTTACTAAACAAGGTTATATGTATTATTATATTTATAGGGAGTCACCGTGGTGTAGTGACTAAACTCTCGCCTGCGGATCGGAAGGTCTTAGGTTCAGCTCCAGAAAAAAACCGGACTTTTTTTCTCCCAAATTATTTTGGCTGCCAGGTTGACCCAGCCTTTAATGAGTACCAGATTGAGTCCTATTTTATTCCCAGGACATACAAAGGAAAACTATTCCCACAGTAAAGGAGTTGCCCTGATGCTTTCGATAGAAGCAAAGAGAGCACTACTAGAATGGGAGGCTGTGCCCTAGAATATTTAGAACAGCGAAACAGAAGCTGAACGTCGATAATACAGTGTTAAGCACCACCAACAAATGATAAAGGCTCATCAGTTAAAGAAGAATTTTGTTATGCAATTTCAAAATATTTTAATAATGTAGGAAAGGGCATAATAAAAATGTTGATGGGTGACCTAAATGCTAAGATAGGATCAGATAACACGGGTTGTGAAGAGGTTATGGCAAAACATGGACTAGGAGTAATGAATGAAAATGGAGAATTATTCACCAATTTGTGTGCAGGAAACCAGTATGTTGTTGATGGAAGCATCTTCCCACATAAAAGTATACACAAAGCAACATAGGAATCACCGGACCTTAAGACAACCAATTGAATTGATCACCTATGCAAAAACAAAAAGATTAGATCATCCCTTTACGATGTTAGGCTTTTCAGAGGTGCCGATGTTTTTACTGACCATCTTCTATTGGTCAGTAAAATCACAGAAGGAAATAGTTTGCATTTAATGAGAATGAAACCAACGATGCAAGCAACGAGAACGTACAACCTGAAAATCAAAACACCACGACTAAGAAGAAGATGGAATGAAGGAGTCACTGACAACTTGAGACTGCATAACATTATGGCATATCAAGCGACCGAGCGCGCCTTGGTTTGGCTGCCAATCGTCTGATTAACTGCGACGCCTAGCATAAGCATAAGCTTAAGCAGATAATGACAGCAGTAGAAAGAATAGGAAGTAAAATCAAGTCAACACTTAACAAAACATATAACATCTTATATTCATAAAACAAGTATAATGTAGGTTATCTCAGGGATAAGAAAGTTAATGAACAGTTTTCAGTTACAGAAATTAATGAGTCACTATGGATCCCACAAAAAATTATTAACTTAGTAAAGACAACATACACAAAACATGAAATGTTCTCTTCATGAAGCAAAGTTAACAGATAGATCTGAAATACAAACAGATGTGCGACAGTGATGTTTTTTGTCTCTTTTCCTATTTTTACTGGCAATAGACTGGAGGAGAAGTCGGAAGGGAAGAGAGGCAGAGGGAGACCGAGAGAGCAGTTGCTGGACAGTTTGACATCATGTCATGAAAGATCATCTGTGGCAGAGTTGATTGAAAATACACGAGACAGAAGGTTGTGGATAGACATGACTTCAGCAACACAATGTTGGACTAAACCTTCATTTCGTCTACTGTATACTCCATACCGTCTATCACGACGCTGCAACAAAGAGAAAGATTCGTCACTGAAAAAGACACCTGCCAAGTGACGATGCTGATTGGCCACACACAAAAATTCGATTTTGGCAGTGACAACGCGTAAGGACAGGTTCTTGGTGTGTTCGTCGAGCCCAAAGTCCACACTGTCACGCAGTCTCTTCAGAACTATTTGATCAGACACATGACGTCCTGAAGGGCCTACGCAGTTGAGGAAGCTGTTGTAAACCTGTCTCTGAGGTGACGAAGCCGAGTAAAGCGATTCTCCTCTGTTGTTGTCACTCTGGGTCGTCCACTGCGATGTAGGTCCTCAACTAAACCAATGGCTTGGAACCGGTGCCAAAGTCGACTGATGGTACTCTGATGCAAGTTTAAATGCCAGGCAACCTGACTTTGACTTTCTCCTGCCTGCAGTCGGCCAATATCAGTATAATTTAAATTATCGATTGAGGCTTCATCCGTTACTGCTTGAAAATGAACTGAATGTTTTGGTGTAGTTTTATTTTTAAAGCGTGTTAATTACGCAGGCAGTAAATAGTGTTCACCCCAAATTGTGTTGCTTTCTCGTGCGCGCATCAGGAGCTTTGCACACAAATATGGTCTCAAAGACAACTGACCATTGTTTGTATTGTTTGTATCCGCATTATTTAAATTGACCATTGCGTTGTAACGATGACAAAAGCCCACACAATTCAGGCCCACATGTCCACTGAACACGGTAAAGAACATTTGAGTCTGCTTTTCACATACCCAAGTACGATATTTTATTCAAAAACAAATAAATATGCGCCATAGGATAACTTTGAGTTTCTTTCTTTTCTTTTTTATTTAACAAGACACACACACACACACACACACACACACACACACACACACACACACACACACACACACACACACATATATATATATATATATATATATATATATATATATATTCTTGAAGTATCTATTCCTTCGCAGTCACTTCAGTTATTATATGTTCAGTAAGACTGATAACCTATTGGTTGGCCCATCGTAGGAATGCGAATGATATACACTCCCATAAGTCATACAAAAACATCTAAGGTAGTAGTCAACACAATGTTAGCAGTACATGGATGACAGACATCACCACAGACTTACCCCTGCTGATACATAGACTGGGACAAATAGCCAGGCCAGTAGTATAACCAGAAACATGGACTGAAAGTAATCAAGAGTCATCAATTGTTATCAAATACCAATATACAGTTTGTAGTATTCATTCTTATTTGTGCCTGTATTGACCTTAATAGCTTGCTCTATGATGTTACTAGAACGTGCAGTTTTCCCATTCTTTCCGAATACTTTAACTTTTATAATTGTTTTTATTAAAACTTATTTTATTGTAGAAATCCAATTCTATTTTTGACGAGAGTTTTGTGGCTGGTCTATTCCAAACGTCTTCTTCGCATTTATCTATTTGATTTTTAGTGTTGAATTTTTTTAATGTTAATTAAAAAATGGACATCACAGCACTCGGGGCACTACCATAATCGCTCTGTCCCCATCTTTAGCAGCAAGCAAAGGGTTCCAATTTCGGTGGCACCAGTAACTGATTGTATATCCGTCTCGCCTTTTCCCTTTAATTTTGAGCGTCTGCCAGATTCCGTGGAACTTCTCGAAGCGCTGTTTTTCTCAGACCGTAATGCTCTATTTATGCCTCCGCATTGTTAACTCGCTTCCAAAGGACCCCCAACATCAAGCGTGTCATACATCAGTTCACTGCCAAGTGGTGCAGAACCGGCCAGTCTATGCGCCTGTTCGTTTCACAACACTCCGACATTGGTGAAGAAAATATAAGTTGGACGCTAACTACCCTGTACCTCTGAAGCAATGCTTGCCACTCTGCACGGAGCATGCCTGTCTAAAACTTTTTCAACATGGTCTGTGAGTCAGTTGCAATTACAACACGTGTGTAAAGCTGATTCTCAAGCCAGCGGAAGGCAGCAAGGATTTTAGTGTTGATGAGAACTATCTCTTTACAATTTTAGGTCGATCCCCTTATTTGATTATATTGTCCTACTAATTTCCTTGTGTTACTGTAAACGTCGCTGTTGTACTACCCCTTTTTGCAAACATTGTCATTTGTCCGCTCCTGAATTTCTGCTAACGTCGTTGTTAGCTTCTGTGTATTTATCATCAACTCTGACAGCCCCAGTGATTTTAGATTATGCTTTCATCCTTTCTTATGTTCTACTCTGCTGCTACAGTTTTCGGGTTTCATCTCATCATGAGGATGATGATTTTATCCTTTCCTAATTTCTACACTGCTGCTAAAGTGTTTGGGTTTTATCTACGCCTCATGTTTATGATCCCAGTTTTCAAGGACACTCACCGAAGATTCATTCCAAGTTTCTGTAACCTGTTGCAATTGCAGGCGTGCCAGCAAATAGAAAATAAGAGGAGATGCATTAAAAGAAATATTGGCCTTCTGCCTCTTCCACCATACATACTATCTAAGCAAAAAAGGGAGGGAAACCTAGAGGGGAAGATGCTACTTGCTTGCTTGCTTGTTGTACCCCACCAGGACATCACACAAGCGATAAACGCCCGGTGACACAAAGTGCCACCATGAGGATCACCCGTGGAGAGGTCCCAGAAACCCCGTTCTGCCGTTATGGCCATAATTGTGGCCTAGCTATATTCACGGCACCCGTTATAAGCCAGGGTGGGGCTTCAAAAAACGAAAAATTGCATCGCACAAAGGGATGACAATATAACAAACAAAGATGCTAATCCTATTTTACGAATATAAGGATAATAATAAAAATAATAATATGGTGAATTGCAAAAAAATTTAATAATACGTTTAAAATAATATGAAATTCGAAAAAAAATATTGTAGGACTTTCTATATATGTCTTTTTTTAAATTATCGGGGGTCGGGGCTGAGACAGCTCTCCCTCTGAGGGGGAAAGGAGGTGGAGGAGGGTGGGGGTGGGGGTGGGCTATGTCCTCGGCTAACTGTTGCAGTGTTCACACTTATTGCAGACTATCACTGTCAGTTCTGTAATTCTTTACTCCTTGGAAATCCTTTCTCATCTTGGTTTCTGTGATCGTCAAATATCGGTTATCTCTTGAGTCTGTTTTGTATTTATTTTAAACATAATCGATTTTGATTTGTTGTTTTCAGATCGACGATTCCCATGTTGCTGTTCCCATGTGGGGAAATGTTTTTGTCTACAGCAGCTTGGTACCCCGCCCCAACGTTGGTAAATAATTCTTTTTCCCTGTATATTATGTTTCATCTGTGTATTTCCATAATCTCTTCATAACCCGTGTAATCGGGTCTTATCTTCCCATTTATGTCACCATCAACATTTTTATATTGCCATAGCAATACAGTAAAAAAGTAATCCAGAATAGTACAGAAAACTCATCAATCTGTCACAGTGTTTGATGCACATGACACGAGGTTTGCAAGCGTTAGAACATTAAGATGCCAAGATAGAAGTGACCCATCATGAATCCTGACACAGTGATTGTGCAAACTTGTTATCCAGGTCCTGCATACACAATAAACCTCCATGCCTTGTATTTTTTCTCTGGCTTCTGAGACAGTTCCTGCCAGATCAGTGGGTGAGTTCAAGTGCCTGTGCGACGGCGTGGGGGAAGGGGAGGGTAGACCCACCGGTCCCTTAAAAGTCTGTCCTGAAAGGCAACCTAAAGACCCTTTTGATAGCGAACGTTTAAACAGAAACGGAAGAAGTATTTCAAAGTACACGAAGAACAACTTATCGGCATCAAGTTTGGTCGTTAGGTTGTTGGTTGTATGGGGATATAGGAATAATCATTTCAACTTGGTTGGTTACTTAGTTAATTAGAACATTGGTTGGATAGTTGATTGGTTGGATAGTTGATTGGTTAAATAGTTGATTGGTTGGATAGTTGATTGGTGGGATAGTTGATTGGTTGGTTAGTTGATTGGCTGGATAGTTGATTGGTTGGATAGTTGATTGGTTGGATAGTTGATTGGCTGGATAGTTAATTGGTTGGATAGTTGATTGGTGGGATAGTTGATTAGTTGAATAGTTGATTGGCTGGATAGTTGATTAGTTGGATAGTTGATTGGTTGGATAGTTGATTGGTTAAATAGTTGATTGGTTGGATAGTTGATTAGTGGGATAGTTGATTGGTTGGTTAGTTGATTGGCTGGATAGTTGATTGGTTGGATAGTTGATTGGTTGGATAGTTGATTGGCTGGATAGTTGATTGGTTGGATAGTTGATTGGTGGGATAGTTGATTGGTTGAATAGTTGATTGGCTGGATAGTTGACTAGTTGGATAGTTGATTGGTTGGATAGTTGATTGGTTGGCTAATGTGCTGGTTTGAAAAATGAAGTGACTGTAGTCCAGCTGATAAATGTGTATGTATATGTGGGTGTGAGTGTGTGTTTGTGTGAGCATGAGTGCGTGCGTGTTACAAATACAGTGCAAAATGAGACCAGAAAGCTAAACGGATGAAACAAGAAAACTGTGTTATGATACAACTATAAGTTTCATCCAAAGTCTTTATCAACAGACTACTAAAAAAAAAAAGCATCAGACTAGACAACAATGCCTATAAACGACCACAGTCAAGAGAAAATTTTGACACAAAGGGCTATATTACAGAACCATAAAATGGGGAAGTGGGTTGCCTGAAAATATTGACTGGGAAGAAATATAAAACATTTGAATAAATAAATAAGTAAAATGGATCAATAAATAAAGAAGCAAAATAAATAAATACATAAATAAAAGTGGTTTGCATATAATTCCATGGATATTTCAGAAGATCAGATCTGAATAAAGCAATTTTTTTGACGAATTTTGTTTAATCACAAGCAAAAAATTTTATAACAGTTAACTTAAACTGTTTTAAGAGCCGCTTGAGTTGAGTTGAGAATTGACTTGACAGCACTGGACATTCAGATACGCGCTCCGTCCCCATCCTCAGCAGCCAGCGCAGAGTTCCAATACGAATTCTGCCAGTCGTAGTCTGGTTGCATGTCCGTCTCGCCTTTCCTTTGAGTGTAGTGTGCCGGCTGAAACCTCTGGTCGCACTCAGGTGCATCATTCTCTCCAGCCCATATTAATTTAGTTTCTTTTCTGACCTCGCTATTTGTTCCCAAAGGGCTCTGACCACATCTGCTTTGCCATGCATCAATTCACCACCCAGCGGTGCAGATCCAACCAGTCTATCTGCCTATTCACCACGCCGACATAACTTGGAGAAAAGATCCAAAGTATGATCACTACCTGTGACATTGCAAGTGAAGCTTGCCACCCTGCTCTAAGCCTCCTGTCTTTACATTTGTCAGCATGTTTTTAGAGTCCGTTACAATTATGACATGTGTATGTATCTTGTTCTCTAGCCACCGGCAAGCTGCAGTGACCGCCTCCACCTCCATTTTCATGCTAGTTGTCGTGGTATCATTTGCCAGGCTATCCTGCACTAAAGAATTTCCAATGCCTTTGGCTGGGAAACCCCAAGCACTTCTCTTACTGAAACATCTGTGTAGATATCAGATCATCAGGACGAGAATTGTCGTGAGTC
Source organism: Candidula unifasciata (assembly GCA_905116865.2). Taxonomy (NCBI): domain Eukaryota; kingdom Metazoa; phylum Mollusca; class Gastropoda; order Stylommatophora; family Geomitridae; genus Candidula; species Candidula unifasciata. The sequence continues at coordinate 315,598 of CAJHNH020004678.1, read as the reverse complement.
ACCTGTTGGACTTCCACCTAAGTAGCCCCCTCCGACCACTCTCTGCATTCTCGGCCTAATGTGATAATGACCCTTCATAGGTTAGACTTTTCCTCTGGTACTCTGACCCACTCCTCTCCTCGCTTAATGTTCATCAGCATGCATACTTGTCTTATTGTGTCTTCTGCTTGAGCCATCCACGATTTCCAGCTTTTCAGCCCCTGATGCTTAACTGCATCCAAAGCATACATACAGAGGGTGCCCTTTATCTGCAGCTACTCTGAGGTTTGAATTAGCCTGCAACACCTTTAGCCTATCTGCAAACGTCGGCAATGCAAGGATGTATCGTATGCACGCAATCGGGGTGTCTCTTGTACATCCCAGTATCAGCCGCGTAGCTTCATTATGGATGCGCTTGAGGTTTCTCTAGCTGACTCTTCGAGACAGTGAGCAAACCCAATCCATAATCAATCACTGAGACTATTGAGTGCTGGTATAGGGTGAACAGCATTCTTTTCTCTATGTCCATTGCTGCCATAATCTTGAGTGATTAAGACCTGTTTGAGCCATTGTCACAACCACCTCTATGTGATCCTTGAAAGACAAGCTACTGTCAAAGGTACTAGCCAGGTACTGCAGTCTACTGTCGCTCTTGATGTCCCTGCCAATTATTTTGAGGCTTGGGACATCAGCTCTATCAATCCTGTTGTCCAAAGAACACCACAGGACGGTTGACTGTTTCCTAAGTTGATTACCGCACTCATCTCTGTACACCAGTATCACCTTATCTACTGTCACCTGTAACTCTTCAGCTGTTTGATTCCAGTCTCTTCGCTGCCTATATACGAGAATATCATATGTGAATGTCAGTATTCAACCAACTCCAGGTGTTTCCAGTTCCGCAATCTGGCTCGTGAACACATAGAATAGCACATGTGAAATTGCAGATCCCTGTGGTTGTCCTGGAGCTATCATACATGGTTCGGAGGTTCATTAACCCTGGCGGAGAGCTACCCGACCGACGAGAATACAAAACAGCTGCTGTCTAGTTCACCAACCAAGGACAGACTCCATTCTCCATAAGCGCTGTCATCAAGATATTGTATCTGACTCTTTTGTAGGCATCTTCTAAATCGAGTGCTCTGCCACCGTTTCCTGTCTCTTCTGGAAACCTTCGAAAGCGTCAAAGGTAAAAGTGGCTGCATTTGACCATGTATTCTTCCCTGGCCAATAACTTCCCAAACCTCTTGAAAGGAGCTTTCTCTGCTCCAAAAATTCTTGTAGCTTACCCGCCACTATTTTCTCCAGCACTTTGCTAAAAGTGTTTTGTAAGGTTATGATCCTAAACTAAAGCCACTGAGTGTTGACTGATCCTTGCCAGGCTTAGGAAATATAATCAGGTAGCTGTGCATCCACTCTTGTGGAACTGAAGCTGTCCTAATGCTCTGGTTGAAACAGGCAGTCATCTCCAACAGCTCGGCATCACTCATGTCCCTCAAATGAAAATATCTGACCCCGTCAGGCCGGGTGCAGTCTCTTTCACTAGTTTCAGAACATGTTTTACATCTTCCTCCAGTGTGATGTCTTCATAATGTTTATTCTTTATGCGGCTGACATAACTGCATCTCTGTTGTCTCCATCCTCGTGGTCTCTGTGAAATGAACCTTTTCAGGAAAACCTCAACCTTACCTTTGTCTGTGGTCAATAGCATGCCATCGTCTCTATGAATTGTTTTCACTAAGCTAGGCCGATTTTTCTTGAGCATCAGTCTTTGTAGTTTTTAAAATTTTCCTAAAATCATATCGCCCGCAATTTCTTTATTAAAATGTTCCCGTTTTTTTTTCTTCTGCTGCACAACGCTTGAAAACCTCTATCCTATCTTTGTTATCTCTTTCCGCGCATTCCAATTCCTCCTGCGTGCTTATGGATGTTTGTCGCACTTTCTTTATTCGTTTTACTGCAGCTCTCTTTAACTTCCATGCCTGTTCTACCTCTGATTTCCACCATGGAGGCTGCACAAAAGAAGATCTGATATTCTTCTTCCACGCCCTCTGTCAGAGGAGTCCAAGAAGGGTGTTTATCCGCTCACACTTAAAAGAATACGAGCTTTTGAAGCCTCGACTTTACTGGATTTGGAGATCAATACCTAACATGGCAGATGATCGCTTCCGTGATCACCCAGAACAGTCCGTTTGGATCCAGTACTGCTAACTGGGTAACAAACAAAAGCGGCATCGTGAATATCTGTTGGATATTCAGGGAAATGATCTGTTGTTTGGATAACTATTTTCATTTAGATGTTGCAGAAGTCCTTCTCCCTGGCTAAGCCTAGAAACCAGTCCGAAGTGGAAGACAGGTATTGACACTTCACTTTTACACAGAAGTATACAATATGTAACCAGGCCATATTTCAGGGCAGCACAAACTCACTGACTGGTATCAGGTTTTGTGTTGGCTGTCTCCTCTAACGAGTTTTACACTAGGGATTGTATCGTCGTCTGGCCCCAACCTTATGCCGAGAAAGGCGATAATGTAGCAAGGAAGACAGCTGAGTCAAGGCAACCATGTCAGAAACATCTAGGGTAAGTGCAGCTTGTTTTGCAACAAAGCCATCACAACCACTCAGTTGCAGTTGTAAGTAAACTGAGCTGTTAAAAAAGAAAAACAAAACAGCTCGCATTCTTAAATGAACATGCTGTGTAATCCAGCTTTAATATATTACAGGCTATGGTATAGATAATAAAGTAGGCTAATGGTATGGATTATTAACCAGGCTATGGTATGGATACGATGACACATCAACAGGAAAGGTAAAAGTGCCGAGGGTAACAAGCTTACGAAATATCATACACTGGTAACGACTATTTGAATGATCAGCAGTGGAATTTTTCATCACGCGCTAATGGGCTGCTTACGTTCCATTCATACAAGACCATAGCGATGCCAGAAGGTGGCTACTTACGTTCTATTTCATACAAGACCATAGCGATGCCAGAAGGTGGCTACTTACGTTCCATTCATACAAGATCATAGCGATGCCAGAAGGTGGCTACTTACGTTCTATTCATACAAGACCATAGCGATGCCAGAAGGTGGCTACTTACGTTCCATTCATACAAGACCATAGCGATGCCAGAAGGTGGCTACTTACGTTCCATTCATACAAGACTATAGCGATGCCAGAAGGTGGCTACTTACGTTCCATTCATACAAGATCATAGCGATGCCAGAAGGTGGCTACTTACGTTCCATTCATACAAGATCATAGCGATGTCAGAAGGTGGCTACTTACGTTCCATTCATACAAGACCATAGCGATGCCAGAAGGTGGCTACTTACGTTCCATTCATACAAGACCATAGCGATGCCAGAAGGTGGCTACTTACGTTCCATTCATACAAGACCATAGCGATGCCAGAAGGTGGCTACTTACGTTCCATTCATACAAGACCATAGCGATGCCAGAAGCAGCTCCTGTACCGGCCAGACCAACAAAGTGCTCGCTTCCTATATTACTGCTGAACAAGGAGGCCCCAACCTGAAACGTTTACATGGAAGATATTTACAGTCAGTCACAGCATGGGACATTTACAGTCAGTCACAGCTTGGGACATTTACAGTCAGTCACAGCTTGGGACATTTACAGTCGGTCACAGCTTGGGACATTTACAGTCAGTCACAGCATGGGACATTTACAGTCAGTCACAGCTTGGAATAGATACAAGAAAAGGGTACATGGAAGACATTTACAGTCAGTCACAGCTTGGGATAGATACAAGAAAGAAAAGTGTACACGGGAGATGTGTACAGTCATTGTTTGGCATACATACAAAAAAAGGGTATATGGGTAATGTTTACAGTCAATCATTGCTTGAGATAGATGCAAGAAAAGTGAACAGGGGATATACTAACAGTCAATCATTGCTTGAAATAGATGCAAGAAAAGTTTACACGGGAGATATTGACAGTCAGTCATTGTTTAAAATAGACAGACGAGAAAATGCAGATCTGAGAAAAACAAACGGACATAGTGATGCTACACGTGTTAAACATGGCCTCTTGCTAAAAGTATCATACAAATAAAGATGAAATTTGTTTAAAGAGTTGCCGGAGTAAGAAGAAGAGCGAACATTACAAGTGAGGAAATTAGGCGAAGATAGGACTGAAACCAGTCATATAGTTATTGAAGAGCAACAGATGTTATGAGAAAAGAGACAGGAAGACAACGAAAGAAGATTCTTGGCTGCCTTTTGATATGCATAGAAACTGATACATGCTGCTGAAGATTGCAAGTTGTGGACTGGCACCATCGCCAACGCCAGTCGGCTAGGCATATGATGATGATGATGATGACAATTGTTTATGTCATCTTCCTTGTACCGTTAGGCGTCGCCGTTAATCAACTGATAACAGACAGTCAAAGCACTGCGTGATAGCTAGCTAGGTATAGTGTGAAGTCTAAAGTTATCAGTGACTCATTCAATCCATATTATTTTCGATCTGCCTCTACATCTTGGTGTTTTTATGTCCCTACTGTACACTTTCGCTGTCTGTGTCGTTATATTCATTCTCATTCGGTGGCAATGACACCTACATTAACTACTAGTAGTAGTAGATTTTTACCCCACTAGGACATCACACAAGCGATAAACTCCCGATGAAACAAAATGCCACCATGTGGATGAGGATCACCATGGAGAGGTCCCAAAAACCGCGTTCAGCCATTAGATCATATTTATTGTCGGACTATATTGCCGCCCCTGGCAAAAGCCAGGATGAGGCTTCAAATAACGAAAGCATCTCACAAGTAGATAACCGGATTAGTAACTAAATAAATTCTATTTTTCGCCTTAAATATACACGGATACACTGCCCTTAGTTAATAATCCAATTTGTGTGTGTCCCAGTGATAAAGCATTTGTGTACTAGTGATAAAGCATTTGTGTACTAGTGATAAAGCATTAACCTTGAAGACGTCAGTTTTATCTCCAAGCTGACACTCAGTATCAACAGTTTCGGGTAAAAATAGGACAATCAATGTTTAGATACTGACCGAATTTCTTCAGGGAGTTTCCCTCAACACACAAACACATTAATTTCGATAAACAAGATAGCACTATGACAGCATCTGTCACGGATACTCATAACAGCGGATAGTATTCTTGGGGGTTTCAGCGTACTTTTTCGGGGAACTGTTGTCAGCGCAGGCCGTGTGTGGGAGTAGACCTGTTGTCATTTAACAAATACGTCGTCAGAGCTAACTAATTAGAGGCTTGTTGGAATTAGATGTGCTGGATCGACCGCAGAGTCATATGTGCATGTAATGACATCGTCAGAGTCATATGTGCATGTAATCACATCGTCTGAGTCATATGTGCATGTAATCACAAAGTCAGTCATATGTGCATATAATTATATCGTCAGAGTCATATGTGCATGTAATCATATTGTCAGAGTCATATGTGCAAGTAATCACGTCGTCAGTCATATGTGCATGCAATCACATCGTCAGAGTCATATCTACATGTAATCACATTGTCACAGTAATATGTGTATGTAATCACATCGTTTGAGTCATATGTACATGTAATCACATCGTCAGAGTCATATGTGCATGTAATCATATAGTCAGAGTCATATGTGCATGTAATGACATCGTCAGAGTGATATGTGAATGTAATCACATCGTCACAGTCATATGTGCATGAAATCACATCGTCACAGTAATATGTAAATGTAATCACATCGTCACAGTCATATGTGCATGTAATCACATCGTCAGAGTCATATGTGAATGTAATCACATCGTCACAGTCATATGTGCATGTAATCACATCGTCAGAGTCATATGTGCATATAATCACATCGCCAGAGTCATATGTGCATGTAATCACAAAGTCATTCATATGTGCATGTAATTATATTGTCAGTCATATGTGCATGTAATCATATCGTCTTAGTCATATGTGCATGTAATCACATTGTTTGAGTCATATGTACATGTAATCACATCGTCAGAGTAATATGTGCATGTAATCACATCGTCAGAGTTATATCTACATGTAATCACATTGTTTTAGTCATATGTACATGTAATCACATTGTTTGAGTCATATGTACATGTAATCACATCGTCAGAGTAATATGTGCATGTAATCACATCGTCAGAGTTATATCTACATGTAATCACATTGTTTTAGTCATATGTACATGTAATCACATCGTCAGAGTAATATATGCATGTAATCACATCGTTTAAGTAATATTTGCATGTAATCACATCGTTTGAGTTATATTTGCATGTAATCACTTAGTCAGAGTCATATGTGCAAGTAATTACATCGTAAGAGTCATATGTGCATGTAATCACATCGACAGAGTCATATGTGCATGTAATCATATTGTCAGTCATATGTGCATGTAATCATATCGTCTTAGTCATATATGCATGTAATCACATTGTTTGAGTCATATGTACATGTAATCACATCGTCAGAGTAATATGTGCATGTAATCACATCGTCAGAGTTATATCTACATGTAATCACATTGTTTTAGTCATATGTACATGTAATCACATCGTCAGAGTAATATATGCATGTAATCACATCGTTTAAGTAATATTTGCATGTAATCACATCGTTTGAGTCATATGTGCATGTAATCACTTAGTCAGAGTCATATGTGGAAGTAATTACATTGTCAGAGTCATATGTGCATGTCATCACATCGTCAGAGTCATATGTGCATGTAATCACATCGACAGAGTCATATGTGCATGTCATCACATCGTCAGAGTCATATGTGCATGTAATCACATCGTCAGAGTCATATGTGCATGTCACCACATTGTCCGAGCATGCATGACCTTTCTTGATCAGCTGGTGCCTCTCTGCCCCTGGTTTCTCTTCAGTTTTCCACTTTTCTGCAAGGTGTTAAAGGTTTTAACAATTGATCAACATCATGGCACAACGTAGTCACTCATGAGTGCTCCGTTCTATTTCTAACTCAAGCCTGAGTACGAAGGTTCTTAGCTCAGTGCACGGACCCCGTTATACCGGCGAGGATGCCGAAATACTTTGGGTAGACCTTTAACTCCAAATTTTGCCCGGGCAGCGTCGTTAAGCTACTCTTTTCATTTTACTCTTTTTAATTTCTAACTGCCTAGGGATTTCTTTTACATAGGCAATACTACACACGGGCGTCAGATCCTACTACCCGGAGACCAGAGGAAATTACTAGAAGTCCACGTGAATAAAAAAAAAAAAACTAGCCTGTACCAGGGCCTCCAGCACACGAGGCGGACGCCAGCCTCGAGGATGGGGTCTGGCCCAAATCCTGAGCAAGGTAGACAAGGCAGGAATCAAAAACGCGTATGAAGAATCATTCCTCACATTTTGTTTATGAGCCCTTCCTTGTCCGACCAAGATCTGATCCGCGGCAGTTTACATTTAACCAGTTGTTTAATTAGTGCGAGTCTAAGCACATTTCATTCTAGCAGGGGGTGATGTCATCTGAAGGTGGTTATGTCCTATTTCCAGTGTAACTAATGTTGAGTTTGTGATCTGACTTCTTTCTAGGACATCTGAAAGCATATTACTTATGGAAAACATTAAGGAAATGTCTATGTGGGATGAATGTTTCGTTATTTTGAATCCCCACTCTGGTTGTTGCCTGGGGCCCTAATATAACCGGACGGTTGAACGGGGTTTCTGTGACCTCTCCACGGGTAATCCTCATCCACATGGTGG
>CAJHNH020004678.1:300368-302868 GCA_905116865.2 Candidula unifasciata | reverse complement strand
CGGATGGGGATCACCCATGGACAGGTAGGTCCCAGAAATTCCGTTAACATATAGTTTGGGTTATATTGGGGCCACTGGCAAGAGCTAGGGTGAGGCTTCAAAATAACGAAAAATTGCGTCTTACTTGGGAAGGGAGATATACAGATTTGCTATTATTGTAAACAAGACATCAGTTCGCTTGTTCACTTCCTCTCTTGTTTTGCATATTGTCGTCTCTATCAGTTCACATTTTTTATTCATTAAAAATCTGAGGCTTGTGTCACAATGTAAACACTCCCTCTCAAACTCAGATAAAATATCTAATCTAACTTGACATATTTGCTTCGTCATGGCTCTTATTGTCTTCCGCTATGCCATGTTCAGCCTGCAGAATTAATGTGCAGTTATCTTCCCTTAACTGGCAACCTCATCACCGCAGCCGATAATTCTCGGTGACATATTCTGGCCAAGATTACAGTCTGTTCAAGAACTTGCTGGTGACTCCATTTTGAAAAAAAAAAAAAGATCAAAAAATCACCAGTGATAATTCTTCTTCTCCCCCCCCCCCCCCCCCTTTTCCCCCAGGGATATCTGGTAAAAAAACTAGTGAAAACACGGTGCATTAGTCGGCTTATAAATGAGCCAAAGTATTAAAAACGATTTCAGGTAATAGAAAGTCGGTTGGGTTTGTGACTGATAACAATATGCCGATCGTTTAGGAGTTGTCGTTTGGGAAATGAGCTGTTTCTCCCTTAACATTTATGATCACTCCATGCGGATATGAAGAGTGCATACAACCTATGCTAGAATGAGAACAATGCAGGTAATAGCGCAGATTCTAAATACACTCGATATGGCCATAGCGGAACCTGTTGAGATAATTTGCCCCGTCGCAGCCATCTAGTTAGTGCACATGCACCCAGGGCAACAAAGTGCCTTGTGACATTTGTATTAGCAGTCATTGAAGATTCAGAACGTTGGTCAGATGCCATCTTTACAGTGAAGGTTGGCTGCAAGGGATCCCCACAAAGCTCTGTCTCTCGCTTTGGTTGTACGCTCTCCCAGATTGCTGTTTGTCCATCTCTTGATGGTATTCTCCCATTTGCATTGTTGTCTATCTCTTGTTCTCCTTGCCTCGACTTTTTTCCTCGAATATATTTTTAAAGCTCATGATATCTTTTTAATGTAAACAAAAATAATTCAATTGTCTCGTGTAAATTGTTTTTCTTTTATATAAACTTCTTCCATCCAAAGACTTTTCAGTATTACTCTATTTGGCTACATTTGTTTTTACTTAGCATACGACCAATTGTTCTTTTATCAAGATTTTCAGAGACTCAGATTTTATAGTTGCCTGTGTATTGACCATATTGCTGCACCAGACAGCAGGTTGGGTATACATAACATATTTCCGTCCTATTGAAGATAAGCGAAGCAGGCTGATGGGGAAATTCAAGGTCTGGTGTCTCCAATTCATGTTGATTTCCAAAGCGCCTCTGGCCGCTGTTAGTCTACGAAGTGACAATGACTGCAGTGGAGACGATGGAGAAAACAAATCAACACAGCCATAAGAAAGTGAATTGGTGCACCGCCTTGTATTGACCGACGTGGCTCTGTATTGTAAGCAGACTACGCTGGTACTCCCGTTCAAATCGATAACCGAAGAGTTTTGAAGTCTTGGCAAAGTAAGAATCGCCATGCTCTTGCGCGAGTCTTCAGACCCAAATGTCATCGCTGTCCAGTCCGCTCTAAAGACTTCTCTGAAATGGAAGTCCTAGATGCGATCAAATCTGACTAGAATGCACTAAAATTGAAGGAATTAATGGGTTACACTCAACCGACCGTCGAGGCCTAGGTCACGGAAAGTCAGTGGTGGTCCAAAGCCAAAGCCAAAGAGCGCCGAGACATGGGTGATCCGCAAATAAGGGACAACGTAAAACGAGGTTAGGGTCCAGAAAGCAGCCCAACAGTTTGCAGCTGGACCATTGGGTCAGCCTGCGAGAGCGCATTGCCAAGAGTATACTCACATAGGATGAGATCTGGCGAATGACTCCGACTGCGCGACTGAGCTTCATCGTTCGTTGGGCTATGATGTATTACAGGTCTGGTGTCAACATGGTCAAGTGGAGGGCGACTAACGACCGTCATGCCCGCTATGCGAGCGAAAAACTAACGGTTAGAACACGTACTGTACACATGCAGAAAAGCCCTAGGTCAAGGAAGATATACATGGCGGCACAAAAGGGCAAAAGAGTTGTCCCCCCCCCAAGTTGGAGGACCAAAGTAGGATGAAGCCGACGCGTGGGACAGTCCTACCGCGCCCCAACGTTTCCAAGGCTGGGCAGATTCAAAAATGTATAATCAACAACGTCGCATACGTCCATCTATGCTAGACTCTTCGAGGGACTAGTTACGGATTGACCTGCCTGGCCATGAAAGGTACCCCGAGTTAATCCCGGGTACCGGGCCCCGACCTGACAAAGTTTCCCCCATGCGGGAAAACGCGCTCTCCTGATTGGGA
>CAJHNH020004678.1:280638-299914 GCA_905116865.2 Candidula unifasciata | reverse complement strand
CGCTCGCTCGCTGCTCGCTCGCTCGCTCGCTCGCTCGCTCGCTCGCTCGCTCGCTCGCTCGCTCGCTCGCTCGCTCGCTCGCTCGCTCGCTCGCTCGCTCTCGCTCGCTCGCTCGCTCGCTCGCTCGCTCGCTCGCTCGCTCGCTCGCTCGCTCGCTCGCTCGCTCGCTCGCTCGCTCGCTCGCTCTCTCGCTCGCTCGCTCGCTCGCTCGCTCGCTCGCTCGCTCGCTCGCTCGCTCGCTCGCTCGCTCGCTGCTCGCTCGCTCGCTCGCTCGCTCGCTCGCTCGCTCGCTCGCTCGCTCTCGCTCGCTCGCTCGCTCGCTCGCTCGCTCGCTCGCTCGCTCGCTCGCTCGCTCGCTCGCTCGCTCGCTCGCTACGCTCGCTCGCTCGCTCGCTCGCTCGCTCGCTCGCTCGCTCGCTCGCTCGCTCGCTCGCTCGCTTCGCTCGCTCGCTCGCTCGCTCGCTCGCTCGCTCGCTCGCTCGCTCGCTCGCTCGCTCGCTCGCTCGCTCGCTCGCTCGCTCGCTCGCTCGAAACCCTACTGAATATCCGAGGCTCGTGTTTCAGTGTTCATGACACCCGAATAATGTGTTTGCCAAAATTACAGATAGCACGTCTGGACGGGCAGAAACATGTCTCGGTATGTTTCCATGTCAGCCAAGCTGGCAAGGAGCAGTGGAAGCAACAGAAAGCATTTGACCGGTTCCTATGACATAAAAACTTTGTTGCACCACACACAATTGATTCTAAGTCGGAGAATTATTTTTGGTCAATAGGGACAATTGAGAGATTTATCAATGGAGTCGAAATGGCTCGCGCTGAGACATTTGCTTTCAATGCAATAAAACAAAAAAGAACACGTAATTCGAGGATGTTATAATTCTAAGACAGACAGACAGACAGACAGACAGACAGACAGACAGACAGACAGACAGACAGACAGACAGACAGACAGACAGACAGACAGACAGACAGACAGACAGACAGACAGACAGACAGACAGACAGACAGACAGACAGACAGACAGACAGACAGACAGACAGACAGACAGACAGACAGACAGACATGCAGGCAGGCAGGCAGACAAGACAAGCAGGCAGACAGACAGACAGATAGGATGGTGGAGAAAGAGAGACAGAGACAGATCGAAAGAGAAATAGGATCAGAAAGAAAGAGACGGTGCATGTTAGACAGACATGGGGGAGAGAGAGAGAGGTGAGAGAGGGGGGGGGAGCGAGGGATAAGAATGAGAGAGAAAGAGTTTATGTGAGTGAGGGCAACAGATTATCACAATAAATTGGGAGGGGAGACGTCGGATATCAACACTCGGATATCAGATTGCTGCCATTTATAGACTTGACATAACATGGACACAACTGACGAGGCTCTGGGTAAAGATCTGCTTGATTGTTATTTCACTCTACCAAGGAATCTCACCTGGTGACCTGAAGTGCCACCATGCGGATGACGATTACCCATGGACAGGTCCCAGAAACCCAGGCTAACCCAAAGGTTGGGTTATATAAGTACTCTGGAAAAAGCTATGGTGGGACTTCAAAATAACGAAAAAACTGTGTCCCACATGGGGGACGGAGATATAAAGATTTGCTATTATTTTAAACATGACGTCAGTTCCTTTGTTTACTTCCTGTCCTGTTTTGCATGTTATCATGTCTATCTTTTTTATATTTTTTATTCATTAAAAATGTCAGGCTTATGTCACAATGTAAACACTCCCTCTCCAACTCAGATCAAATATCTAATCTAACTTGACATATTTGCTTCGTCATGGCTCTTATTGTCTTCCGCTATGCCATGTTCAGCCTGCAGAATTAATGTGCAGTTATCTTCCCTTAACCGGCAACCTCATCACCGAAACCGATAATTCTCGGTGACATATTCTGGCCCAGGGTTGCCATATTGGCATTTTTTATGCCAGATTTCACAAATCTGGCATATTTGAAATTGAACTGGCATAAGATAATGAACTGGCATATTCTGGCATATTTGGGTTTTTCCTGGCATTTCTTATCAAGATGTGCTCACATTTTCTTCATAGTTCCTCTGTTAGAAACACGCAAATTTACTAAAAGCAATGTTAAAATCTTTATTTCAGTTTGTCTTTGTTGTGATGTCCTGGTACGGACTAACAGAGATTCGCGCAATTTTTTATTGTTTTGTTGTCTTCCTGAACGGATCGTGACTGCTATAAACCTCTGTAATTTATGGCAATTTACTAGAAAAAATGCAAGATATAAAACGAAAACCCACCGCTTCAAACATGGTCGGGTGCAAGAACACTGTATGGTCCAGAATTAAAGACGTGTCTCCTATTTGTGTACAGCTCAGATGTGTCTACCATTCACTAGCACTCTGCATTTGTAGTACAATTGCCAAGCTGCTATCAAATATTGGTTTCTTACTGTCAGAAATACCTCAGTGGTTTCGCCATAGTGATTTAAGATGAGAAGCCTATAAAGAACTGTTTAGAGAGATGAACACATCTTCGGAGTTTGAATCAGAACGAACTGCTCCTCTTCTATTTGAGAAACTGTCATCTACTAGGTGGATTGTGCGTGGAAAGATTATGTTCAATATGTTGGTGAACTAGGAAGAATTGAAAGCTTATTTCACATGTGCTGAATTAGCTCAGACAACGTTTGACACAAAATATAAAGTAAGATTGTTACAGGAAATGCTGTTAGACCACAATAATTATTTGTACTTTGTGTTTGCGACACCAATTGTACAAGAATTTGAAAGACTGAACAGTCTTTCCAACAAACAAAAGCTGATCCTTATGAACTACACCAAGAATTGTCCATGCACCAGAAAAGTCTTAAGAACAGTCTTATGACGTCACTGAGCAGAAAAAAAAAATATTCATCACTTTGACTTTGGTATTACATTCATAACGGAATGTAATTCGTTCCTACAGAAGAAAACGGGACTGAAGCTGAGATAGAAATAAACAATGTTAAAGAAAGATATATGTGTGTGCTAGAAGAAGCTCTCAATCAAATTACGTGTAGACTTCCCACAGAGAATATATTTCAAAATCTGTCATAAATTGAGCCTTTTGGCAGTGTTAAATCAAATATCAAGGACACAGTTTTCAGAGCTACTATTTTTACACCTGGCAGAAAACAACATCAGTATTATAGAAGATCAGTACAGAAAACTGATTGTTGTCAACTGGAAAGAAGAAGCTACATTTAAGAAGGATGGACTACCTACAAACGGAAGATTTTTGGCTAGGCGTACTTCGACACAAGGCATTTAAAGAGTTGGCCACTTTCGCCCTTACTTGCCTAATAATGCCCGTTAGCAATGCTGTAGTTGAGAGAATATTCTCTCTTGTTACTTCAACTTCAAAAGCAAGAAACAAAATACAACTGGATTTTCTTGATGCAGTTGTCAGAGCAGAACTATTGACATCAAAGAAATGTTGCAAAGATTTCATTCCATCTGAGAAAATGCTTAAAGATTTTACATCCGAAAAGGTTTTATGCTGCATCTTCCACTTGTTCCAGTGAGGATGACAGTGAAGAATTCAATCTAGAGCTTTTTATGTGAAGTGAGTGCAATGTTACACTTTATTTGGCAATTTTCTGGCATATTTTGGGTGATGGTTTGGCATAAAATGAAGTTTTTTATCTGGCAACCCTGTTCTGGCCAAGATTACAGTCTGTTCAAGAACTAGCTGGTGACTCCATTTTGAAAAAAAAAAAGGAAAAAATCACCAGGATTAATTCTTCTTTCCCCCCCCCCCCCCCCCCCCCAAGGGATAGCTGGAACAAAAACTAGTGAAAACACGGTGCATTAGTCGGCTTATAAATGAGCCAAAGTATTGAAAACGATTTCAGGTAATATAAAGTCGGTTGGGTTTGTGACTGATAACAATATGCCGATCGTTTAGGGGTTGTCGTGTGGGAAATGAGGTGTTTTCCCCTAAACATTTATGATCACTCCATGCGGATATGAAGAGTGCATACAACCTATGCTAGAATGAGAACTATGCAGGTAATAGCGCATATTCTAAATACACTCGATATGGCCATTGCGGAACCTGTTGAGATAATCTGCCCCGTCGCAGCCATCTAGTGCACATGCACCCAGGGCAACAAAGTGCCTTGTGACATTTGTATTAGCAGTCATTGAAGATTCGGAACGTTGGTCAGATGCCATCTTTACAGTGAAGGTTGGCTGCAAGGGGTCCCCACCACGCTCTGTCTCTCGCTTTGGTTGTACGCTCTCCCAGATTGCTGTTCGTCCATCTCTTGATGGTATTCTCCCATTTGCATTGTTGTCTATCTCTTGTTCTCCTTGCCCTCGACTTTTTCCTCGAATATATTTTTTAAAAGCTCATGATATCTTTTAATGTAAACAAACTAATTCAATTGTCTCGTGTAAATTTTTTTTTCTTTTATATAAACTTCTTCCATCCAAAGACTTTTCAGTATTACTCTATTTGGCTACATTTGTTTTCTTAGCATACGACCAATTGTTCTTTTATCAAGATTTTCATAGACTCAGATTTTATAGTTGCCTGTGTATTGACCATATTGCTGCACCAGACAGCAGGTTGGGTATACATAACATATTTCCGTCCTATTGAAGATAAGCGAAGCAGGCTGATGGGGAAATTCAAGGTCTGGTGTCTCCAATTCATGTTGATTCCAAAGCGCCTCTGGCCGCTGTTAGTCTACGAAGTGACAATGACTGCAGTGGAGACGATGGAGAAACAAATCAACACAGCCATAAGAAAGTGAATTGGTGCACCGCCTTGTATGACCGACGTGGCTCTGTATTGTAAGCAGACTACGCTGGTACTCCCGTTCAAATCGATAACCGAAGAGTTTAAAGTCGGCAAAGTAAGACTCGCCATGCTCTTGCGCGAGTCTTCAGACCCAAATGTCATCGCTGTCCAGTCCGCTCTAAAGACTTCTCTGAAATGGAAGGTCCTAGATGCGATCAAATCTGCTAGAATGCACTAAAATTGAAGGAAATTATGGGTTACACTCAAACCGACCGTCGAGGCCTAGGTCACGGAAAGTCAGTTGGTGGTCCAAAGCCAAAGCCAAAGAGCGCCGAGACATGGTGATACGCAAATAAGGGACAACGAAAACGAGGTTAGGGTCCAGAAAGCAGCCCAACAGTCGCAGCAGGGCCATGGGGTCAGCCTGGAGAGCGCATTGCCAGGAGTACTCACATGGGGTAAGATCTGGCGAATGACTCCGCTGCGACTGAGCTTCATCGTTCGTTCGGCCTATGATGTATTACAGTCTGGTGTCAACATGGTCAAGTGGAGGGCGACTAACGACCCGTCATGCCCGCTATGCAGAGCGAAACTAACGTTAGAACACGTACTGTACGCATGCAGAAAAGCCATAGGTCAAGGCAGATATACATGGCGCCACAACAAGGTGCTAAAAGAGTTGGCAATTGTTGTGGACCAAGCTAGGATGAAGGCCGACGCGAGGGCCAGTCCTACCGTCGTCCCCATACGTTTCCTCAAGGCTGGGCAGATTCAAAAAGGTAGAATCAACAACGTCGCATACGCTCCATCTATGCTAGACTCAGCGAGGGACTAGTTACTGGTTTGACCTGCCTGGCCATGAAAGGTACCCTGAGTTAATCCGGAAAACCGGCATGCGACCTGACATAGTTCTCCACTATGCGGAGAAACGGCAGCTCATCCTGATTGAGCTGACCGTCCCGTATGAGTCGCGAATAGACGAAAGCCATATGTACAAGCTTGAGAAGTACTCTGACTTAGCAGCCGGTCTGAGGAGGGACGAAGCGTACACAGTAAGAGTTTTCGCCGTCGAAGTAGGCGCAAGAGGTCTCGTTTCCACTTCCCTCTACAATGTGATTGAAGAACTAGGCTTACGTGGTAATGAACGCAAACGGACACTTAAACAGCTGGGCGAGGTTGCTGAGAGGGCCTCGAGCTGGCTCTGGACACAACAGAACAGCGTAGGGGACGGGCCTCGGTGAGCTGGTCCGGGTGTCTAGTGGAAAAGAATTTCTCATCCCTTAAAGTCCATCGTGTCCGAATTGTCTGCCAGTGTCCCTCTGCCATCTGCAAAAAAGTCCAACATGTATCCGGTAAAACAATCGTAAGTTTGCCGTTCGGTTGTCCAGGTATGCATACTGCTTTTATTATGCTACCGCAACGACTTCTTATCTCACAGTACCTTTTGCTAAGTCACCAATTCGTCTTGTCCCTGATCGAATAACATCTGGTAATTCGTGCATCAGGGGAAACCAACCCTGAGCTTCATGAACTCAGGTGGGCCCACTCTCTGAAAATGCCTAGGAGCTCGTGGGCCGAAACATTTGTCGACGAGAGGTTACTTCTACTGATGATTGGTAGACCCCTGCTGTACATGCTCCCCTGTGGAGTTTCTTCTTATCTAGTCGTCAATAATTCTTTTCGTCTTATTGAAGATAGTTTTAATCATTCATATTCTCACTTTGATTTTTGTTTCGCGTTCTGCCATTAGGTATTATTATGTGTCTGAGATAGGAGGAACATGTTACTTTTTCTAATATCTCTCAGTTTGATGTTGTTTTTACCGGTAATCGGGCCTTTCCATCATTACTTATCATAATTTTGTTTTTCGAATGGTAATGTCAATACCATTCTCCGCTTTCTGCATGTTGGCTTGATCTGCCTGTTGACTTGATCTGCCTGTTGACTTGACCTGCCTGTTGACTGGATCTGCCTGTTGACTTAATGTTCCTATTGACTTGATCTGCCTGTTGACTTAATGTGCCTGTTGACCTGATCTGCCTGTTGACTTACTGTGCCTGTTGACTTAATGTGCCTGTTGACCTGATCTGCCTGTTGACTTGATCTGCCTGTTGACTTAATGTGCCTGTTGACCTGATCTGCCTTTCGACTTAATGTGCCTGTTGACTTGCTCCGCCTGATGACCTAATTTGCCTGTTGACTTGATCTGCCTGTTGACTTAGTGTGCCTGTTGACTTGATCTGCCTGTTGACTTAATGTGCCTGTTGACTTGATCTGCCTGTTGACCTGATCTGCCTTTCGACTTAATGTGCCTGTTGACTTGATCTGCCTGTTGACCTGATCTGCCTTTCGACTTAATGTGCCTGTTGACTTGATCTGCCTGTTGACTTAATGTGCCTGTTGACTTGATCTGCCTGTTGACCTTATATGCCTGTTGACTTGCTCCGCCTGTTGACCTAATTTGCATGTTGACTTGATCTGCCTGTTGACTTAATGTGCCTGTTGACCTGATCTGCCTGTTGACTTAATGTGCCTGTTGACTTAATGTGCCTGTTGACCTGATCTGCCTGTTGACTTAATGTGCCTGTTGACTTGATCTGCCTGTTGACTTAATGTGCCTGTTGACTTAATGTGCCTGTTGACCTGATCTGCCTGTTGACCTAATCTGCCTGTTGACTGACTTGATCTGCGAATATTTGTTAAATCGCCACGGACCAACACAATTAGTGGTCAATGGGAGGAGGCGAGTTAGTTAATGGGACATCTAGCTTCATGAAATAATTCAAAGCTCTGAGACATGGCCGGCGGCGGATAAGAGTTAAATTATTGGAAGCAATAAACAAGGTGAAACCACCGCTGTATTTTGCCTAGTAAATCATGCTTTTTAACAAAGAGTGTTAGTATCATTCTGGACCCACAGAGTGCAAAAACAACAAATTTTGGACTATTTCACACAGAGTGCTAATTTCACCCAGAGTGTTTTTAGTAACGATCCATAGCAAACCACTTAATAAAAATTCAGTACAGGTTATAGAACTTTAAAATGCGTAGACCATCACATAATGTCTTACGAATCATGTGCCACAAATACTTGGGAACATCTGGGAACATTTCAGCGCATAATAAGAGAACATCTGATGGAAGATGTGTCACAGAGATGTCAGTATCTAGGTACATGGATAACATCTGATGGAAGATGTGTCACAGAGATGTCAGTATCTAGATACATGGATAACATCTGATGGAAGATGTGTCACAGAGATGTCAGTATCTAGGTACATGGATAACATCTGATGGAAGATGTTTCACAGAGATGTCAGTATCTAGGTACATGGATAACATCTGATGGAAGATGTGTCACAGAGATGTCAGTATCTAGGTACATGGATAACATCTGATGGAAGATGTTTCACAGAGATGTCAGTATCTAGGTACATGGATAACATCTGATGGAAGATGCAACACAGAGATAAAGAACATAATAGGACAGGCTAAAAATGCATTTTATAAAATGAAGATCATTCTATGCAATAAATCCATGACATTGGAGGTTAGGCATGCAAAATTCTAACATTCCGCATAAAAATAAATTTAACACCTCCCTGTGAAGCCTGGACAATTAATAAACAAGCCAAACAATTTCTTGAGATTTGTGAGACGTGGTTTTACAGAAGATCCTAAGAATTCATTGGACAGTTAATAAGAGTAACCCAGATGTTTTGAAAGACGCGACGGCTAGAAAATAGCTCATCTCAAACGTCATAAAGAGACAGTGGTATTTTTTATTCTTCTGAAAAGCAAAAAAAAAAACAAAATGAAAAAGGGGGTGGGGGGGGGGGGGTGTAGGGGTCATGTTAGGAGAAGAAGTAAACGGGAACATGTTGTGACCACTGAAAAGTTGTATGGAAAGAGAGACAGAGAAAAACAACGCGAGACGATTCTTGACAGTCTTTTGTGATGGCATGGAGGGGATGTCAACACGTGAACTGATACACACAGTTGCAGATCGCCAATTGTGGAGAGGCCTGATTGCCCACGCCAGTTGGCAAGGCATTTGTTGTTGTTGATGATGATGGTGACGATGATGATGATGATGATGATGATGATGATGATGATGATGATGATGATGGTGGTGATGATGATGATGATGATGATGATGATGATGATGATGATGATGATGATGGTGATGATGATGATGATGATGACGATGATTATGTTACTTATAATTATGATATCCCTTCCTTCTTATCCTACGTTTCTGAGGCACGAGCTGTAGATTTTGAACCTTAAGGAAAGCCTTCTTGTAATCTATGACAAGCACATCTATTTTTGTGTTTTCTCGTAGCTGTTTAATTTCATGTAAAAATGTATGTTTTACATCCTTTGCGTGTAATGTTTTGTGCCGAGATGTAATCAGAAGTTTTTCTTTTTTCCTCAAGATTTTCGCCGGTGCTATGGAGTTCGTGCAGCTGAGTGAAACCATCCTTGAATTTATCCCTTCAGCGTGTGTGTTTACCGATCGTGTTGTGTGTTTGGTTTTTGATAATGGCCTATGTTCTATAGGGATATGAAAGCCAGAATAGCAATCTCAACAACAGAAATACCTTCATAAAAGTGTTAATTAAAGGGAGAAAGGTAACACAGCGATAAAGGTAACTGATTAGTCCACACATCACACAGTTTTCGTATATCTTCTAGATGATTTGCCCTTATGTCAGTTATATTATAAATTTGTACCCACAATTTCTTTTGACCTGGAAGATGTGGTTTTACAGAAGAATCCTTAGAATTCTTTGGACAGCTAAAAAGAACAACCCAGATGTTCTCAATAAGGCCAGGGCTCGAAGACAACTTTTCACAGACATCAGAAAGAAATAATTATAAATTTTGTGTGTGGGGTTGGGTGAGAGGGGGGGGGGGGAGGGGGCATATTATGAGAAGGGAGAAATGAACATGTGACGATTGGAAAGATTTGTGGAACGAGAGACAGCGGATGATAGCGAGAGAAGTTACTTGACAGCCTTTTGTCATGGCACAGTCGGTAAAGCACTTGATGATAATGATGACCCACATCAACCGTTACATTATGTTACCTCATTAAATGAACACAAACAGTCCGTCCAATCAACCAGCATGAGACGTTATGGTGGATCATGTCACAAGAACACTGTATGCACGGTCACGCAGCTCGTTTTGCCTCCGCGTTATCTAAAGCAGTAAGTCGTGTGTTTTCAGTCTCTAGTGACAGGAAAGAACAAAGAATTCCTTGTTGCTAGAACATATACCAGCGGGGCACCAAAGTTATGCCTCGGGCCTAGGAATTCATTTTTGAGTTAAATCATAAGTTTGGCTCATGACACCCTTCTAACTCCAACCACAGAAGTGCACCACAGTGTTATATAATGTAGCTGTTTCTGGTGACCTAATTATAACTACCTACTAACTTGAACAGGCCATCTCGGATTCACCCCATTAGGCTGGCATCGAGAATGCGTATTTTCAGTTTGCCGGAGTATCGAATCTTCTGGTAATAGCTGACGTTGAACAGTAGCCAAGGTTAAACAGTTAAAGCCAAAGTGAAGAGGATTTACTACATTGTACCCGCTTTATCTCAGATGGTTCGGTCTCTCTGCACAAAACAGCAAGCAGCCTACAAAACCGTCGCACAAAGTGCAAACTCCGTATCTCAAACAACTATTCACAAGAATTCCCGTAGAAATTGCACGTATAATCCGAACAACGCAACCGAGAAACGAACCCACAAAACGTTCATATTTACAACGTTCCAATGATTATTGCCAACGTTAATGTAATTTCCCACTTGGAACATACGTTCATTATCCCATTCCTTTGGGACGAGCCATGCTTTGCTCGTAAGTCAGTGTCAGTTATTTTTGTTTTTTGTTTTGCGTGTATGTTTATGATACTGCATACATTATCCCATTCCTTTGGGACGAGCCATGCTTTGCTCGTAAGTCAGTGTCAGTTATTTTTGTTTTTTGTTTTGCGGGTAAGTTTATGATAGTGCAAGTAACTAGTGATTACGTCATATCAGGAAATTGATTTTGTTTCAGGTGGCTATGACCAGTATCTTGGTGGGATGTATCACAGAAGTTAAAGAGCAACTGGTTGACAATAATTGTTTACTATTGTGTAGTTGTAGATACGCTAACAAAGTTAGTGGGAATATGTGTAGCAGGGTGCCAAAGGCCTTTTGGTTATTTTGGTTTGTTTGCATCTGCGAATAAATCTGGCACGCTAGGGTTCCTAAAAAAAACCCGACGTACTTATAGCCGATCTCTGTTGCACTTTACCTTTCCGACTTCTGACCTCGTCAGCCGTTGCGCTGTCTTTTATGGCTGTTTACGCAAAGTGTGTTTCAGGTCGGTGAGTGAAGATGGATGGGTTGCCTCGCTGAGGTGACGGTGCTCCTTTCAATAGTTTCGATGTTAGATTTACGTTTTCCTCAGTAGTTAAGCTGTGTTAAGATCTAGATATCAGTGTTATGATCGCTAAGAGATATTTGATTCAGGTAACTGGGAGCGAACTATTTCCTTGTTAGTTAGAGGGAGTAGCACATCCTCTTTTTGAACCTGATGCTGATTGGTAATGTATTGTTATCTGTAAAGCTCATTAGTTTTGTGTTTAGGAAAAAAAAAACAGATGTTGAATGTGATGGTTATATTAATTTGCTTGATTAAAGATATAACTTGTAGCTCGTGCACGTAGTCTGACTAGGCGTTGCGTATGAAATTGTAGTCAGTTGTTGTTGCGTAACTTAGCTAATCACATATCCTCTGCCTGGAATATGATCATATTTCATAGCCCCCTGCACACAAGAGCACTTGTCTTTTCTTTACCATTCCTGTATTCGCTGTTCAGGGGGAACCACATATTGTCCTAACCACATTTCTTGTCTCCTCTGTCTAATTCAAGTTTTTCTTTTTCCTTTTCCCACTAGCACATGTATAATACTTATAGGCAGACAGACATACACAATAGGTCGGTAAGTATGTAGATATGTGTGTAGTGTGTAGGAGGAAAAAGCAAGCAAGCATACAGAAAAAGGACTGAGTTTTGTTCCGAGTGCCTTGTTGACTCCGTCAAAAATAAATCTATATGGGCAGAAATGTCCGGTGTTTATCTGTGTATTATCTGGACATAATTTTATGTTATGTTATGTTGTCACCATCGACGTCACTGCACATTGGTCATTCCCATGCGTACGCGGTCCTCCGTTGCAGCAGCTACTCCATAGCACTTCTACGAATTTTTCCCACGAGAAGCTGGTTATATTGTCTCCTATCTCGGCCTCGAAGACGGCATAGACGTGCTTCACCATGCTTTACTCCCTTATCACGCAATCGTGTTAGTGTCAGGGATTCCTCATTATCCAATAGCCCAGTCCGTTTGGCGTTGACGATATCTGCTCTGTTTACAACAGAATACAGTTGGCTTCCTATGTATTATTGATTAAACAAAGCCTATTTACATGTTTTCAACAATCGTGCAACAAGGCTCGACAAACGGTTTTTGTTGTTTAAAGTGAGATAGCCAACCAGTCAACAAATACCTGCCGGATACGGCAATCTCAATCCCTGCTGTATTCCTGTCATTTATGGAAAGCCCTGTCTATTTCCTGCTTGTCTACTGGCGTGCCCTCCCAAATTCTTGTCAGTCTGTACCATCTCTTTTGTCAGGACAAAGCACGTCAATAGTCAACAACTGTGCTCCTTATTGTTGTTTTGTATGTGATGGTCAAAGAAGAAAAAAGGGCAGATGAAAAAAAAAAGTAGAGGACTGAGACAAAATCAGAGAGAGAGAGAGAGAGAGAGAGAGAGAGAGAGAGAGAGAGAGAGAGAGAGATTGACAGAAGAGGCAGTGACAGTATTGTTAGAAACGGGTCGAAGACTGCAGTGACAGATTGGACAAACAAGTTTCAGAAAGGACGTGAATTCACCAGGTTTCTTCGCGCATGTCATGTGCAAATTATTGTAATGTCATTTCGCCCTACATTACTTGTCCGCATGTTGTAGTATATGCTGGATAGAAAGCGTTAGCACTGAAGAAGTGGGTAATTTTGCAACATCCAGCTTATAGTCATGATTTATCACCATATGATTTTCCATTGTTCGGGCCTCTTAAAAAGCTCTCAAGGAACAACGATTCCATTCAGATGCAAGCGTAATAAACGTGGTAAACACTTTGTCCAGTGAGCAACCACAATCCTGATTTGTGGACGACATTCGCTGCCTACCTAAGCAAGGGGACACTTGCCTAAATGCTTACAACTTATTGTCATCAACCCGTATTAGTTAATTCATTCAAAATGTTACTTTGTTAAATGAGTGTGTATGTTTCTGTCATGCTTTTGTAATAACGCCATTGCAACGGGTTTCAAATGAACGCTGCCTAAAGAAAGAGTCGGAAATCTGCAGTTGTTTGTTGTTGTTTTTTTTTTTTTAAATTAATTGCTCCAGAAACCATGAGCTGTAACCCTTTGGCCAGGATCCCAAATGGAGGAGCTTTAGGTTAAAATTGTACCTCGATATGTGCGCCATAAAAACTGAAAATGGTAACGTTGTAGACCAGAATAATATTGACATAGGACTGTATGATATAATGAGTGACATGGCAGGAAGGTTACCAAATTGATCTCAAGAAAGATATGCGTCCAGGGGGAGATAATTTCCAGTATGTTTCATTATTTTCAGAATATTATAGCGAATCACGAAAAGAACAAATCGTTTAATCAGTCTCATTAGCAGACAATTATGTCCCATTATAATAGCCAAGATAAGAAATAATATACAACCAGACACGTCAGACATTGTTACAGACAGACGAATATGGAAAACTGAGTTTACTTTGTTGATGCTGATGACACATGTACACAGAGGTAAGCTTTAAACCAGGTGAAGTTTGAAGACTATCTCAGATTGTGTCTGAAGTCGGTATGTATGGTGGAGACATCTGAGTAATTCGTAAATGTTGGGTGTATGCATTTGTTGTTACACGTCAGGAATGCAAATGAGTTTAGAGCACATCAGTTTTTCCCCAAAAAAAACTGTCTTCATCTAAAGATTGTCCAAAATTGGGGAAGAGGAAAAGGGAGGGGGAGACGGAGTAGTCAAGGCGTTTGCCCTCGCGCTCTGATAGTCGTAATTTCGCTTCACGGACTGTGTCGTTTGACTCGAGGGTGATTGTATGGAGATCCCTGTAGATTGTCGCTGGAGCAACGTCTCTCGCGCTTTGTGCGACGCTGACGCTATCCTCTAAGGTGTTAATGACTGAGCCATGTGGTGTACAGGACAACCTGGTACAAACAAGTTAGATTATACGGCGCTTCTTTGAATCGTTTCCCCAAAATGGCGGCTTTACTAGGATGGCGTTCAAAAGGGAGCTAAATTGGCCAATTTCTGGCCATAAAATATCCAAAAATATCCCAATGCGGGTCAGTTCTATTAAAAATATATGTGCCGGCTCCGGATAACGAAACAAATGGCTCTGACAGGGTCTCGGCGATACGGCGTTACTTGCCGACCTGCGTCTGCGAGTGTGCCTCACCGCCG
This sequence comes from Candidula unifasciata, assembly GCA_905116865.2. NCBI lineage: Eukaryota > Metazoa > Mollusca > Gastropoda > Stylommatophora > Geomitridae > Candidula > Candidula unifasciata. The sequence continues at coordinate 285,586 of CAJHNH020004678.1, read as the reverse complement.
AGCGTATCCCCCGCGCCGCTACGCGCGGCGCGGATGGGGGCTAAACTAGATGGCTGGGACTCACGAGCGGCAGCTACCGCATCTCCTGCAACTTCCTCCAATTACTGTACTCGTGAGGGCTCTCCTTGCAGATCCAGACGAGGGTTGGATGCGGGCTGGACGACTTAGTTTAGTTTAGTGGGAGTTTTCTACCTTGGCCGCACTCGAAACAGTGAGCGGAAAAGTCACGAAACAAATGACACACTTACCTATCATCATTCGGTTGCGTGTAAGATTGCGTACGGTTGCGTTTAGGGTTGCGTAGTCATCATACGGTTGCGTGTAGGGTTGCGTAGTCATCATACGGTTGCGTGTAGGGTTGCGTAGTCATCATACGGTTGCCTGAAGGGTTGCGTAGTCCATCATGCTGTTGCGTGTAGGGCTGCGTAGGGTTTGGGTTACGGGTGTTGGTTAGGGGTAAGGTTAGGGTTAGCGTTAGGGGTAGGGTTAAGGGTTAGGGGAAAGGTTAGGGTTAGGGGTAGGGTTAGGGGTTAGGTTTAGCGTTAGGTTTAGCGTTAGATGTGACAATTTTGACGACGTAGGAATTCCCAATAATCGCGCACTGTCACATACACACCAAAAAAGGACTGTGGATGCTACTGACACGGACACGTCGCCACCGGTTGGGCACCAGCTGCGCGCTATTGAGGTCATATTTGACAGACTTCCAGTGGCGCCACTCCCACAAGCATCAGATTGTCGGCCAGTATTTGGAACTCCTACGTCAAAATTGTCACATCTAACCCTACCCCTAACCCTAACCCTACCCCCTAACCCTAACCCTAAACCCTAACCCTAACCCCGAATCCACACCGTATGCAGCCCTACATGCAGCCGTATGATGATAGGTATAACCCTTCGCGCAACTGTATGATGACTACGCAACCCTTCGCGCAACCGTATGATGACTACGCAACCCTAACAGCAACCGTACGCAACCTTACACGCAACCGTATGATGATAGGTAAGTATGTACGCTCAAAATTGTTGTCAACGGTCTGTATTAATCGTCTTCTACTACTACCGTGTGCAAATGTTGATATTGATTGTCAAGCAATCCTAGATTTGCCGCGATTTGTTCCTTGGCAGATAATCCGTATTTTAGATATAAGCGAACACCGTCGTTCGGATATTTTTGGATATTTTATGGCCAGAATGTGGCATGCCGCCATTTTGGGGAACCAATCAAAGAAGCGCCGATTATACTGACGGTATCATAATACTAAGTGTTCAGAGTTGTCTGCGCATTTACATTATTGTCTCCTTGCTGGTTGGCTAGGACTCTCATGCTTCTGGTGTACCTCTCGTACCTAGGAAAATCAAATATTTTAGCGATTTTAAGCTGAGTTTCAGCGATAAATGATGACTGATTGGCACCTTTTCGTCTTTCCAAACGATATTGTTATACTGTGCTATGTGAAGGCATGGTACTCACAGCCCATGGCGATGTCGAGTGGGACTAGCAAGATCCGCCCGCGTTAAAAAACGTTTTTCACAATTATAGCATGATATTTCCAGACCGTTGTTGTCAATATTTGTGTTGAATCCGCTTATCCTGGTTTTTGCCTTCAGCCTATCAGCATTGTAAAGGCTGCTATCAGATCGAGAATGGGTGAATATACCACCCTCCTGATCTCGAAAGACATGTTCCAAAAGAAGTGAAAAGTATATACTAAAGAAGATAGGAGCAAGTACACATCTCTGCTTCACTTCAATGTTACACCGTCGAAGCTGATTGTACCTTTCATACCAGTGTGGAACGACTCAATAATGCTCAGTAGGGTAGGTGGACACACAATCTTCTACAGTGCGTTGAACAGACCTTTTCTACTAACCAAATCAAATGCCTTGGTAACATCAATAAAAGCAACGTACAGTGATTGATTTTGTTCACGACATCATTCCACACTGTGACTCTGGGTAAACTTTGTCTCATTGGATCTGGAGTCATCACGGAACAACTCTCACGAGTACTTTTCTAACAGTACACAGCAGTGATATTCCTCTGCAGTTATTGCAGTCACTCCGATCACCCTTGTTCTTGTACATAGTTATGATGCTTGAGTCTTTGAAGTCTTGTGGAACCTGTCCCTTTTGCCAGTAGAGTGTTATTAGCTGATGAACGTGTGGGGTTAGAAGTAGGAATTTCATCTCTGCCTGGGGCCTTGCCCGAAGCCAGTTCATCAATAGCTTTCATAACTTCTACAATTGTTGGAAATATGTCCAGATAGTCAAGAGCTGGTGGCGTCTTCATAAAATCAAGATTGTCATCTGTTGGGTTAGTATCGACTGAATACAGTTCCAGATAATGTTCCACACATCTATCTAGATGCTTCTTCTTGTCGATAATAATCCCTTCATTCAGACTTGTTAGTGGTGCACTTCTTTTAATAGTAGGACCGATGGCCTTCTTGATCCCCTCATACGTACGTCTGATATTACCACTACTGCTAGCACTGTGAATGCTTGCACATAACTGGATCCAGCAGTCGTTGCCACACTGTCTAGCTACCGAGAGTGTTCCATGTTGTTCTTTCCTTGTTTCTGACGACTTTAACCTTTGTTTCTGAGAAATATTGCCTTTTTACTGTCAATTAAAGGTTGGAGTGTCTGGCTATTTGCTTCAAACCAGTCCTTACTTCTAAGTTCTATGATCCCATAGACTGATACAGCTGTTTGGTAGCCAGTCTCCTTAATTGCATCTCATCATAAACTTGCCGTAGAATTATCATTGACATCAGTGAACGCATTTTCGAGCTGTTGTTGGAACTCAAAACACTTTTTCAGGGTCTTTAGTTTTGGGGATGCATTTGTTTTTTGAAGTGGAAATTCTCTTTGGCTTTATTCGAACTCTTGTAGCAACTAGCGAATGGTCAGTATCACAATCAGCACAGTAGTAACTGCGAGTTAGTGAAACACATTTCAAGTGCTGCCTCCTTGTGAGAATGTTGAATGTTGTAAGAATCGACATCATAGCATTCGGGACACCTCCATAAGCGCTCCGTCTCCATCTTCAGCAACAAACGAAAAGTTCCAATTCCGATGGGACCTCCTTGTGAGAATAAGGTCCGGCTGGTACCAGTGGCCAAATCTTGGATGTTTCCATGACACTTTATGGCGGTCTTTAGTTTTGAAAAAGGAGTTTGTGATGCAAAAGTCACTTCTAGTTCAGAATTCCGGTAGTCTCTGCCCAACAACACTTCGCTGACAGCCTTTGCCCGAGCAACACGTTGAACGCGCAAGCCCGCCTCGCCTGAACACGTTGCCCCGCTAACTATCCATTCGTTGCCTGATTTTCGATAACCAGCTACTGGACAGAATCGCTTGATATTCGGCTGAGTCTGTCTCGACTGAGTTATCGGAATCGGCTGCGGGTGGGTCATTAGCAGCCCGTGTACGCACCTAGCCAACGACAACCACCAGCAACACAGATCTACAAGAATCAACAGAGGAAGGAACAACGCCCTAGGTAATTATAATTTACATTATAAACTTTCTAAACCGAGACCTAGGGCGTGCGTTTAACCTCTAAATAAATTCGAGAAACTTTTTATTATCGTCGTAGAAAATGGACACTGCGCCCATTACGATTGAATCACCAGCACAGGGGACCGCTCCTCCGGGAGCCGACCCTTCAGGGGTGCCTGACGCCGCCTCAGTAGCGACGCAAGGACCCCCTCGCCAACGCAAGCAGCGGCAGCCTGAGACCAGCACACCAGACATCATGCAGTGCTCGCGCTGCAATAAGGCGTGGCATACAGCTTCGTCCTGCCGCAGCAGCCTCTCGTGTAGATACTGTTCTGGTACGCACGAGTTCAAGGAGTGCCCGCTGGCTAAAATTGACACTAATTTTAAAAGACCGAACAGCAACTGCAAGTGCTCCAACTGTTCCGGTGCGCACGGCGCGAGATACATGGGCTGCCCGTATCTCCAGCAGTGCAAAAGATCACTTAGAACCGCCCACGAAGCAGCCAGAGAGAGATACGTGGCACCCAGGTCCTCAGCAGCACCAAAGCAACCGAGTGGGAAGCCAGCACAACGGACAACAGACAGACTAACCGACAAAACGATCACAGCCGCAATGGACCCTGAAAAAATCTCTGAAATCTTAGCGGAAATCAGAGCTCTCCGCAAAGAAAAGTCCGACACCGACGCTGACAGAACGCAGATGCTAGACCTGATATCGCAGATGCGTGACGAAATCAAAGCACTGAAAGACGACAGACAAGAACAAGTATCGCAGCAAACGAAGTGGCTAGCAGAGGCTGCACGAATGCAAGAAAACCTGACAGAAATGACACAAAAATTACAAGCAGACAAAGCTGCAGACGAGACCCGCCGACAGGAAGAAAGGGAGGAGAGAAGAAAGGAAACCGAAGCACTTAGGGAAGCCCGCGAGAGCACTTACAAAGAAGTCACCCTTATGATACAGGCAAAAGCAGAAGCCGAAGCTGCAGTGCTGGCGGCAAGAACAGAGCGCGTCCTGCTAGAGAAAGCAAGAGAGATCTCCAGCAAACTGTAAAACAACCAAATACCGACAAAAAAGCACACTTACCGAAACGGTAGTGATGCAGCACCAGGCACAGATGACAGACCCCGATATGAACGAAGAACCAAGCGATGAGACAGCCACCAGGCAGCCACTCAGCAGCCTGAAACCAGTAGCTGACGCAACCTGCGAGGCTGACCTCGAAGCATTGCTTGAAGAATACAACGAGCATATTGTCCCGCACAAGCTGGAGTACGACGAAGAAAGTAGGCGCTACTGCGTTAAATACCACTATGAAACCATCCTGAAAAAAGACAAAACACCAGAAGAAACAGAAGCGGGCCGACTACTTGACCAATTCTATGACGAATTTAATGCGGCCCTGATCCAAATTCGCAAGAAAAATTGGCATAACGGCAC
>CAJHNH020004678.1:115638-275638 GCA_905116865.2 Candidula unifasciata | reverse complement strand
ACCAGTACTAAGAAAAAAAAAAAAAACTATCAGTTGATAATCACATTAACAGGCACATTGTGTCGCGATCTTTTTACGAACTCTGTGCGACCAAGCACATTTTGACAATTTCAGAGACAAGGAAACAATCACACCCAACATGAGTTGTTGAGAAAAGCATTCGACTTGTTTAGGAGAGGTTGGATTAAAACATTTTTAATCTGAAATACAGTGGGTGGGTTTAAGGTCGGTTGAGGGATAGTAATAACGTTAATTTTATTAGAAAACAAAAAGTGGAATGGTTCGACCATTTGAATCGGCTGCCAACAGACAGTGTCCCACGCCAAGTAATAATTCACAGATTATGTGAAAATCGGATGATAGGGCAATCATGCAAACGATTAAAAGAGCATTTCGGATGTGTGTGTGTGTGGAGAGGGGGGGGGGTCCGCTAAGGCCCCCTTCCCTAAATGGTTTACATGTGGCTGCGCCGCCAGGTGACAAAAGCTACCAAGACAAAAACTACACTATGAAAGGATTTGATGTCAGAGAAAAAGTGCCCTAAAGTAGACAATGGACCGATGACACTGAATATAGTTTATACCCAGACGGAATGTTAATGACCGGCGCCACCTGCTGTACGTTTGATCGCAAATCCCTTCTTCGTCATGACGCCTAATGGCAAAAGCAAACTATGATGATAATGATGATCTCCAGCAGTGCCGTTTGCATCTCTAGTTCTTGAGCAGCGCATGTTTAGGTTGTTTTTCTTCCTATTCTCACGTGTATATCTTATTTTTTTATTTCTGCCTCATTGGTTACTAACATTCACGCCTTGATTCTCTGTTCCATGTCTAAGGAACATGTGTGTATCTTAACTCATCATCATCATGTTTAAAAGTGTAAGCTATCATGCTTCTCCATCTCACATCCTTCCAAGAATCACGGATCAGTTCACCATTTTTTGTCCTGCTCCACCCATCTGTAAAAGTCATCAAGGTACTTATCTCTTTGTCCTCCATCCATATGTCCAAGTCATCAAGGTACTTATCTCTTTGCCCTCCATCCATCTGTAAAAGTCATCAAGGTACTTATCTCTTTGCCCTCCATGCACCTGTCCAAGTCATCAAGGTACTTATCTCTTTGCACTCCATCCACCTGTCCAAGTCATCAAGGTACTTATCTCTTTGCCCTCAATCCACCTGTCCAAGTCATCAGGGTACTTATCTCTTTGCCCTCAACCCACCTGACCAAGTCATCAAGGTACTTATCTCTTTGCCCTCCATCCACCTGTTCAAGTCATCAAGGTACTTATCTCTTTGCCCTCCATGCACCTGTCCAAGTCATCAAGGTACTTATCTCTTTGCCCTCCATCCACCTGTTTAAGTCATCAAGGTACTTATCTCTTTGCCCTCCATTCACCTGTCCAAGTCATCAAGGTACTTATCTCTTTGCCCTCCATCCACCTGTCCAAGTCATCAAGGTACTTATCTCTTTGCCCTCCATCCATCTGTAAAAGTCATCAAGGTACTTATCTCTTTGCCCTCAACCCACCTGTCCAAGTCATCAAGGTACTTATCTCTTTGCACTCCATCCACCGGTCCAAGTCATCAAGGTACTTATCTCTTTGCCCTCAATCCATTTGTCCAAGTCATCAAAGTACTTATCTCTTTGCCCTCAACCCACCTGTCCAAGTCATCAAGCTACTTATCTCTTTGCGCTCCACGCATCTGTCCTAGTCATCAAGCTACTTTTCTCTTTGTCTTCTTCTTGCTCTCTTACCACACATCTTGTCAATTGTTACCAAGTCCTCGAGTCCATACCTTGTTATAACATGGTGACAAATCACTGACTGTTGCGTGCACTTGTTTTATTAAGTTTACGACTTCCATCTGTCCGGATGAGGACTGGTGTTTTTGTTTTCCGATCACTCTCTGATATTCTTTGCATGCTTCTAAAAAGCCACATCTGTGCCGCCAGTAACTTTGTCCTAATCACAATATTCGAAAACAAAAAAAAAAGCAAGTGGAAAAGAGAGACATATGTCTAGATAGCAGAGACACGTGTCTAGATAGCAGTGACACATGTCTACATAGCAGAGACACATGTCTAGATAGCAGACTTAATGTCTAGATAGCAGAGACACATGTCTAGATAGCAGACTTAATGTCTAGATAGCAGAGACACGTGTCTAGATAGCAGAGACACATGTCTAGATAGCAGACTTAATGTCTAGATAGCAGAGACACGTGTCTAGATAGCAGAGACACATGTCTAGATAGCAGAGACGCATGTCTAGATAGCTTGGTCATAAGGTATGCATGGGATAAGGCTACAGACCAGATTCGGGAAAGTGTAATCGTAAGAGACGCTAAACTATCCCCTCCCAAGTTTATCGCAATAGTATAGGATAACTATGTTTTTTGCCATGTTTACAAAGTAATGTTTCGATGTTGTTGGGAGATCAACCATGTAGTATTGCATGGGCTCATTTGCTGTGGACGCCCGGCTCGCTAGCGTAGTTGACTAAACATAACTGCGCGGTGACCGAGTGACGAAATCCTTGTGGTCCGAGTTCACGCCCGGGGGTAGGCAGAAAAGCCACATTTCTCCCAAATTTACGGTATCTATCATGGAATCAAGGCCGAAGGGCTGCGATATCCATAGTACTGAGCCAAAGGGTCAACAACTCATGGTTTCTGGATTAAAAAAAAAAATATGCTGTTGACACTAGTGGCATATCACGGAATGTGAAGAAAACGTCTTCTTGTTTTCTGTTCTCCTACATTTCTGTGCAGTTGACAACTGATGTGTATTTATTACAAATATTTAGAATATGCGAAATTTTAATGTACATTATCGTAAATACAGAATAAATGTGTACTGATTGTCACTGCTAAGGCAAAAGAACAAAGTGATCCCTAATGGCGAATGCATTCGATTATTTCAATTATAGGAGAAACAAAATAATAAAGTATAATTCAAGATTTCTTCTTCTTCTTCTTCTTCTTCTGCGTTTATCCGAAGATGTAATTGCGTTGTGTCCGTTTACAGCACGGCTGCGATATTTGCACCTTTCGGCCAACACATCCGACTTCTGCGGGCATTTGTTGACCGGGTTAGCCTTTCCGGTTATCCAAGATTTGAAACCAGCTAAAATCAAATCTGGCCGCTATTTTTAATGTTTTGTGAGAATCAGAAAATATTTAAATGAGGGAACAAACCAACAAAAAACATGAAATAACGACTTAACAACCAAAACAACAACAAGAAATAACATGCAAAACACAAACACGCATACGATAACATGAATGAGCAATCAAAATGCGATCTTGAAGACTACATAAATCAAAACGCAGTCTTGCAAAAGTGAATGCAAAAATAAATCAATAAATTATTCAGAAAGCAGCACTGACAAGGGGCAGCTTATCAGAGGCGTCTAGACAACTTGGAAACGCAGGCAAAAGGTAATACCTGTACTCTTTGGAATTTGAATACGCTTTTTTGCAGATGGGAATCTAATATGCAATGGTTCTATTATAACTGAGCGTTGGGAACCATGTAGGTCAAAATATTCTGAGAACGTACTGGAATTAGAAAAATTGTGTTTGACAACCGGTTGATGATATATTCCGCCTTTGCCTCGTTCACAGGCTGGTGATACAGAAACCCACTATTTAAAAACAATGATGGAGGCGGGAGTGAGTTGGTGGGAGCGAATCTATAAGTGTTTTCATATAGGCGTTGAACATACGGTGACAGATGAGACCTGAACGAACGAACGAACGAACACACTTTTTTTTTAAGGGTTGCAAATTGGGCACGCAAGCCCGTCTGACATTCTTCCCTTCTAAGCACTCATTTTTCAGAGTACCAATGCCTTTATCAATAATGCATGTTATGGATATAAAAAAGAAATATACATTATAGAATAATGCATAATACATCATGTGTACACAATTGTACACACTCACACACACACGTATACATACTCTTACATTCTCATACATGCACACTCATATACAGACATACGTAATACATACATACACGCATCTACATACATACACAAACATAAAACACACACACATACATACATAGACATACATGCACAAACAGAAAACACACACACACATATATATGGACATACATGCACACACATATTCCATACATACCCACCTACACACGCATGCATGCATACACACACATACAATCACATGTACAAACACCCACATGTGCCCACAACCGCACATTTACACTCACATGCATACATACACATACAATCACATGTACAGACACCCACATGCGCCCAAAACCGCACATTTACACTCACATGCATACATACAGATACAATCACATGTACAGACACCTACATGCGCCCAAAACCGCACATTTACACTCACATGCATGCATACACATACAATCACATGTACAGACACCCACATGCGCCCAAAACCGCACATTTACACTCACATGCATAAATACACATACAATCACATGTACAGACACCCACATACGCCCACAACCGCACATTTACACTCACATGCATTCATACACATGCAATCACGTGTACAGACACCCACATACGCACACAACCGCACATTTACACTCACATGCATTCATACACATGCAATCACATGTACAGTCAGCCACATACGACCGCAACCACACATTTAGACTCACATGCATTCATACACATGCAATCACGTGTACAGACACCCACATACGCCCACAACCGCACATTTACACTCACATGCATACATACACACACACACACACATGCATACATACACCCATAAATGCGTAAGAGGTCATTGTCCATGCTACATTTCACAACGAAAATAAAACTACCAGGAGTCCATACATCCTTTCATTAGTCAATCCATTAAGTAATTAATAGGTCCATTAATTAATCTACACGTCCATCACTCGATACATTCAGTATTTTATCAACTAATTTATCTGTACATCCAGTCAGTCTGCTAATAATCTCTCAATAATTCGATTAACATCCATCCATATATCAGTCAGATAACCAATCAGTCCAATCAATCATCAGTTCATCCATTGATCAATTCATCTATTGTTCCTTAAATCATTCATCATTTCAGCGTTTAAGATTGTTGAATGAAATTACACTGGGTCGGCAATTTTAGCGATTAACACAGTCCGACAATTAAATAACGTGACTGCTTTTATTATGGCCAAAATATTAAACCCCTCCATGTAGAAAATTAAATCATCCAAACCGGCACCAACCATCTTTGATCTGGCACAATTGAAACGGTTCCATGTCAACAGTATCCAGCCATTTTGTTTACTTAATGAGAGTTGCGTCGTTAGGTAGCAACATGGAGTCATGGGTTTCCAACTCCGAAAATTGCTATAGAGACTGTTGCACTGATGAAACAAGTTTTTGAGGATCAGTGTTTATCAAATGTAGCTTCATTTCATTTGCCATTTTCCTCTCGGACGTCGGTATCAGTTCTCGGGCATTAGAAGATGGTTTACGAAGATAAACTGCACGTCCCAGCCCCGCCTAATCTACACCTGCTTGGATTGGTACCATCACTTCAACAAGATAAATATCCACAAATTGTCGAAATGTGTACAGCTGTCATTACAACACGGTTTTCAGCAGTGATGTGAGCTACGCAAGAACTCCTTTAGGTCTGGACAATAGATTTTTCAGTCCCGACAAAATTATACTTTAAGTTTGGAAAAAGGGATACTCTGAGTCTGGACAAACGGATACTTTAAGTCTGGATAAAGAGACACTTTAAGTCTGGATAAATGGACACTTTAAGTCTGGACAAATTGATACTTTAAGTCTGGATAAAGGGACACTTTAAGTCTGGATAAATGGACACTTTAAGTCTGGACAAATTGATACTTTAAGTCTGGATAAAGAGACACTTTAAGTCTGGATAAATGGAACACTTTAAGTCTGGACAAATGGATACTTTAAGTCTGGATAAAGGGATACTCTGAGACTGGATAAAAGGATACTTTAAGTCTGGATAAAGTGACACTTTAAGTCTGGATAAATGGACACTTTAAGTCTGAACAAATGGATACTTTAAGTCTGGATAAAGGGATACACTGAGGCTGGATAAAAGGATACTTTAAGTCAGGATAAAGAGACACTTTATGTCTGGATAAATGGACACTTAAGTCTGGACAAATGGATACTTTAAGTCTGGATAAAGGGATACTATGAGGCTGGATAAAAGGATACTTTAAGTCTGGATAAAGAGACACTTTAAGTCTAGACAAATGGATACTTTAAGTCTGGATAAAGGGATACTCTGAGCTTGGACAAACGGATACTATAAGTCTGGATAAATGAATACTTTGAGTCTAGAAAAAAGGATACTTTAAGTCTTGACCAGGGATAATTCAAGTCTGGACAAAGAAAAGTCTGAGTCTGGGCAAATGGATACTTTATGTATGTACAATCTGAACAAGGGGACACTTAAGTGTAAAGGGATTCTTAAAGTCTGTACAATAAACATTTTAAGTCTGGACAAAGGACACTTTAAGTCTGGATAAAGAGATACTATGAGTCTGGATAAAAGGATACTTTAAATCTAGACCAGGAATAATTCAAGTCTGGACAAATGATATTTTGAGTCTTGACACATGGAAACTTTAAGTATGTGCAGTCTGGACAAAGGGTTATTTAAGTGTGGACAAGGGATTCTTCAAGTCTGTACAAAAAGATATTTTAAGTCTGCATAAAGGGGTAGCTAAGTCTGAACAAGAGACACGTTAAGTCTGTACAAGATACACTTTAAGTCTGCACAAAGGATAGGCCTACTTCAAGTCTGGACGAAACGGTATTTTAAGTCTGACAAGAAATACTTCAAATCTGAACAGGGGATACTTTATGCCTGGACACAGTGATACCATAAAAATGAAAACTACGCATGACATGAATTCAAATAAACAAACAAAAATGAATATAACGAAACAACTAATGTGTCGCTAAAAATGTCATATCTCGTCAGCGAGTGTAAGGCGACGATAGTGACTAAGAAAGAGGAGAAGAAGGGAAGGAGCAGGAGAAAGAAGACGACTGTGATGGCCATGGTGTTTGTAATGATGGTTATGATCACTGAGATATTTATGAGGAGGATGTCTGTGATGACAGTGATGGTCATTACGATGACAATGACGACAAGAAAATGTCATGCAACTGTTATATTGTCAACCAAAACAAATCTCAGGACATAGGCAATACAATTTATGTAAACATTTTACCTTAGTCCCGTAGATGTAACTCGGCATAGTCAAGCTTTCAACAGCAACATTCCCAACTGATATCTTATATTCACCACATCCTGTTTCTCTAGCCTATGCCTTGCCTATTACTAATTTGGGGTCATGTTATTCTTTGGGTGTAAACACCCAAGGGAGAACACTACATTGTTATAATACATCAAAGGGAAGTAACACAAGAATTGACTGAAGTTCTATGTATCTTAACTTTGAGGGTGTGCAGTTATGTTCAAGTGTCTTTGATTAGACAGACAATTTATGGGAGCGCTTTTAGCTGGATTAAACTTCGAGCTACGTCAACCTTTAAAATCTCACTCAGTGGGGATTTGGAACCTATGCTTTCTGGGACAATAGCAAAACACTCTAACTAGTGCAAAAAACGTCTTCCGTCCAGGGATGATAATAGTCAGTTTGATGTGAACATTATAATAATACATAATGTCCTCATCCTTAGGTCCTTTTTAGAGCTTAATTTTTTGCTATTTGAAGCCCCACTCTGGCTTTTGCCAGGGCCCGCAATATAGGCAGGCCATAAATATGGCCAATTGTCTAAACGCGGTTTCTGAGACCTCTCCACGGTGAACTTGTGTGATGTCCTAGTGGGGTAGAAAGTCAATCAATCAATCGAACATCATAATCACGTTGTGAGGTGCAATCTTTCGTTATCTTGAAACCCCACCCTAGCTCTTACTAAGGACCGCAATATATCCGGGCTTAAATATGGCCGAATCGTTGAACGGGGTTTCTGGGACCTCTCCACGGTTGATCCTCATCCACATGATGGCACTTTGTGTCATCGGATGTTTATCGCTTGTGTGATGTCCTGGCAGGGGTAAAATGTACTACTACTATAGTCGGCATTGCACTATGGCATCTTCGTCACCCCCTTAGGGTATTCAATATTTGCCAGGGACCGCAAAAAAAGCCTAATGGTTAGATGCGGTTTCTGGGACCTCAACACGGGTGATCCTCATCCGAATTTTGGCACTTTGTGTCACCGGGTGTTTATCGCTCTGTGTGATACCCTGGTGGGGTGCAACTTACTTACTACAGTCAGTACGGGTATTACTTACAATCAGTCTCAATGTCCGATGCAGTAAATGTTGTTGTTGTTTCATAGCCCCGCCTCGGTTATTGCCGAGGACCCTAATATAACCTAACCTATGGGTTGAACGGGGTTTCTGGGACCTGTCCCCGGGTGATCCGCATCTGCATGGTGGCAATTTGTTTCACCAGGCGTTAGTCGCTGATGTGATGTCCTGGTCGGGTTGAACGTCAGTGAGTCAGTCGGTACGTGTACCCTTACTTATAGCTTCGTTGAAGTTTGAACGGGTTAACTGGAATTTTGATTTTTCTTCTCCTTTTGGTCTGCCCAGGGTTTTGGCCTGCTGTGATTCAGAGATACGGCAGCATTAGTCGGCATAAGCCGCGAAACCAAAGTAGTTTGAACTTCTGATTTGATATAGTGAAGCCATTAGGGGCGGCATTTTAAAGACTTGTATCATTGTGAGAAAATGAACAGCACGGAGCTGGGTCATCCTTCCAGAATATGATTCTTTCATCTCAGAAAGGTTTGTTAAAAGTTTAGGTAGCAAACAGCCGCAGGAGACAACCCGACGGATCGCCCAATTACCTCTTATCAGAGAAACTTGAAACTAAAAAAAAAAAAAAAATTGTAGTTGACCAGCACATTTTTGAAGACAATCAGATGTAAACGGTAGCCCTTCTATAGGATAAGGACAAACACATACGAACACATACGAACACCTACGAACACCTACGAACACATACGAACACAGTAACAAAAGAAACGTAATTTATTTTGTTATAGACCACTCGAGGGAACAAGTTTACTACTTGTTCAATACACTGTAGGTAATTTCCACCAGTTCAGCCGCTTTGTTTACAAATAGAAAATGTATAATCTATTTACTTGCATTTACGTTCGACAAAGAAAATACACTTGGTCGTTTATTATTTTAATGTTTACTGAGTCTCTATGTTTTAGATTGCAACACACCTAGAGAAACCGGGAGAGTGTCGATAAATGGTCAGTTTCATCATCTCATTAAGTACTATAATCATCACAGATGGTCACATCATGAATATTCCCTGTACACAAGCAATGAACAAAGACCAGCCTCACCAGCCAGTTTTTTGTTTCCCAGTCTGTGTGTGTGTGTGTGTGTGTGTGTGTGTGTGTGTGTAGGAGGGTAAGTTTATAAGTAAGTCACAAAAGAGTGTTTAAAAAAATACTAAAGACGATAGCAACTTAAAAACCATTTTTTTAACACATACATTGTCCCTTTACTTTTCAAGATGATTTCCACCATTACTGATGCACTAGTCCCATCAGTTCTCCCAAACCTGCTGCATAGAACTGCATGCTTTGTTTTTTAAATCACTTTTTCACTTCACATTCAACTTCTGCGTCATTCGTGAAATGTCTTCAGCTAAGGTGGGTTTTCAGTGGACCATGTGAGCACCCTACTGCAGCTGCTACAGAGTCTACCGTTACTCGTTTGTCACCTCTAGTCATCTCTTCCACTATCTGCACGTATGAGTCTGTTGCAATCTCAACAGAACGACCAGATTAGACTTCATTAAAAAGATTATACGGGATAAACATTCGTCAGCATAAACAGCATTTCATTATGAATATCGTATGCAGAGAGCCCTTTTTGCCCCCAAAGAAAAACGCTCAGTAGCACATTTTTCTTCGAGGGTCCTCTCCATAAGTACAGTCGCCATTTTGTTTCGGTGCTGCGCATGCGCATTTACCACCTAGTGTCACCTAACGAACGGAGAAGTTCGATGTTGCTGTCACTTTAAAAACCACAAACTACATTTTCCTGCCCTCTCATAATCATCTGTGACTTACTTGTTGACTTCTCCTCGTGTCTGTGTGCGTGAATATGCGTATGTGTGTGTATGTGTGTGTTTGTGTGTGTGTAAAATGTAGTGGATCAATTTCAAAACAACGCTCCCCTCCCAGCTCGCAAAACAAACAAAATTAGAATCTCCTTCCCAGAACCGATGGAATACTTTACATTTTATAGGAAAGCCCTCACCCTGTTGTTGTTATGTGGCCCTAACGGCTGAGCCGGTTTTCTGGGACTTGTGCCCAGGGGATTCTCATCCTAATGATAGCACTTTGTGCCACCAAATGTTTATCCCTAACTGTGTGGTCCTTGTAGTGTTAAAAGTAACTTGAAAAAAAAATTAACCTCAATCCGCTTTCTAACTAGCAAATGTAAAATGTAAATTTAAAACACAATAATTAATGTGATGGGACTCGATAAGTAATCTAAATCGTTAGAAAGAGGGTCGAGGACTAACACGTGAGAAGGGTGAAAAAAGTCACAATTGTAACCAGTTTATAACAAGATGGAAATGGAATGTGGTGAAGCAGCTGACAAGATTGGCAAACAAAGTTACTGCGGAAGAAAACGAGAAAATAATTCTAGCATCCTTTTGTTCTATCACAAAGAATCAAAACACATACAAACTGGCACATTCTACTGGAGGCCTCCAGATGTGAAGAGAAGACTGATCACCCAAACCTGGGAACATAGCGCTTGATAATTGTACACTTTTTCGAAACAAGTATCTAATAAAAAATTTATTGGCTTCTTTTTCTTCTTCTTCTTCTTCTTCTTCTTCTTCTTCTTCTTCTTCTTCTTCTTCTTCTTCTTCTTCTTCTTCTTCTTCTTCTTCTTCTTCTTCTTCTTCTTCTTCTTCTTCTTCTTCTTTTTCTTCTTCTGCTTCTTTATCATCATCATCTTTTTCTTTTTCTACTTTAAATGAAGCCCATGATTAGTTTAATTTACGACATGCTTATTGGGGCAGGGTAGTGGGTCTAGTGTTGTCCCCTTCCCCCCCCCACCCCCACGATGGGGACCCCTGTCACACGAGGTTATTGGCTTGAACAGAAATTTAACTAATTTAAAAAAAAAATTTGGGAGGTGTGAACCAGTGTCACTGCACTCGGTTATAAAGCATAAGTGCTCTGCCGCCACGGATAAGAAACTGTCCGCCTGTGTCGCCGTCCGCACACAACTCCGTAGCTACAGCGACGTTCCTCCATTTACCCCAAAGGGTTAACTCTGGTACCCAATTCCTAGAAGCTAGGTGAACCCTGGGAACCGCCCGGTTTCAAACACCGGCCGTTGGCTGCAGCGAGTCGTAGTCTTCTATCGACTGCGCTAACGCGGCCCTAAAAACTAGTTACATATGATCAGTTAGTTCATGTACTCAATATAATAAGGAAATGAAAAAGAAAGAGATATATAAACGCACACGTCTCTTTACCACTCAAATTAGGGAAGATCGGTGCAAAAAAGATTGAACACTGAAGACACAATTTCCACGTTTTCCTGATACCGCTTCCAGAACAAGTCGAAATGAAACCCTAATTCATATTATAAATTGTCAGTGTCTGTATACATTATCCCAGTTCAGAAAGAACTCACAGATGTATCGTTAACAAACAAATTATGTATATAATGTACTGAATTCACGGTATTCACAGGTATTATCAACTAACAGACATAAAATAAATGGTTTCTAACGCCAGGCATTTATTTCTCGGTCAGTGTTAGTGTGCGTTGTTGCCGCTTGCGCGCGTGTGTATATGCATGTAATCAAACGCGCGCGCGTGTGTGCGTGCGTGTTTGTAATTAGTTGAGAAGTGCAACTTACTAAGAACACCAAATCGTCATGCATGCCCAGGAATCTAGCAGCCAGAGTTAACCTCCCCTTGTATCACTTTCTTCTTAACTACGCCCCCTTTTATCTGTCACCGGACTTGTCTCTCTCGTGGTGTGGGATTGTAGCATAGATCATGTCTGCTGCGGGTGGTTCTGAAACTGGTGAGTTACACAACTACTATTACTAAAGTATCTCTGGATACAAGGAGGGGAAGAAGTGTCCCACAATTTGGAATGTAAAAAAAAAGTACAGTAAAGGACCCTTTTCCACGCCTTTAGGCGTATAGGGCAGATAGGGCTAGACCTATATTTTATAGACCAGTCAGCACAAGATGGGTGATGTGTTCAGCATCACGCCGGCCGTCTATACTTCCCGGGACTACACCCGGTACCCACTCAAAGCTGGGTCGACCTGGGAGCTAAGGTCATTTTTTAAGAAAAGTCCGCCTTCTGATCCGCGGCGCGCGTCTAGCCGCTCTGCCACAGCGACTCCCATTTGGAATGTAGGGAAGCCTATTCCCTGTTCCCAAACAACACGAGGGGTTTAGTCCCTTGTAAGCAGAAATGAGATCTTATAAAGACACACACACACACACACACACACACACACACACACACACAACGCTATGTATGTATGCATGTATATTTGTAGTACGTGTGTTTTTAACAGTAATGAGTTCGCTGAGAGTATGTTTATTAATGTACCTGCATTATCTTCTTTGTCGGCTCTGTAGCTAAGTCGATGCAAACGCTTCGTAA
This sequence comes from Candidula unifasciata, assembly GCA_905116865.2. NCBI lineage: Eukaryota > Metazoa > Mollusca > Gastropoda > Stylommatophora > Geomitridae > Candidula > Candidula unifasciata. The sequence goes on along the minus strand of CAJHNH020004678.1, from coordinate 262,913 downwards.
TGTCGGGATGCCGGGTTCGATTCTAACTGCGGGCCATGCGCCTTGCGTTGGTTTCGACAGTGGTATCAGAGGGACGACCGCCCAGAGAGCAATGGCAAACTACTGGACGTAAATTTGCCTAGAAAAACCACACAACAACCACACAACAGCCAGGGGCTGTTGGGGTTGGTTCTGCAACGTCCTGTAAAGGATACTCAACTAACCATTATCTTCTTCTTTGCATTCTGTTTTGTTGCTTAGGTCAGACCGTCAGATGGGTTGCCTCTATTAACTCGCATGTCAGTAGCAGATCCTTCGTGGTTCCCCATAGCTTGCTTGCTCTGCACACTTTGCTCTTGAGTCCGGATTTCTTTTCAATGTTATAGGTAAAGTGGGCAGATCTGCAGAATGTGCTCATGTGTATATGGTATGGTCCTGTCTAGGAGAGGCACACTGTGGGGACTGCATAGTCGATATTTTATTCATGTGTTAGTTGAGCCTGCAGTGTCTTGTTCGGAGACGAAAAATTGTTGTATGTTGAGTCTGCTGATGGGTTCTTGGGATGTTTACTGTTGGTTTGTTCTCTCCACAATTCCTTATATTTTCTCTTGATAAATGTTTTGATTTCTGGTAATGACAATGAATGGGTGTTTTGTTTCTCCTGTGTCCGTTTTTGTATTTTTATTTTGCAAGTTTGTCTGCCGCAGTGAGCCGAGATTCCCTGGAAAACGATATGATTTTTTGGGGAGAGTCTGTTTATCCTGGCTGGTCTGTTTTCTCTCCATGTTGTCTCGTGAATCCCTGTGAGTCGCCTGGAGAACTGACATGCAGTTACACGGGAAAATAATTTTACCGTTTTTAATTTTTCTTACCTCAAGCAGTTTGGGTGCATCAATAATTGATTGCTTCTCTGCTGTGAAATTTGTTAAGAGTCTTCTAGAAGCAAATAGCGTTTCCGAAACCGTCAATCCCATAGCTTTATAACTCAAACACGGATAGTCTTTTTAGAGTGATATGCAAAACTAAGACAACACTGCAATTATATCTGAACACAAGAATGACATCAGAAAACAACTCGATGGGCTTTTCTTGTTCATATTCCAAGTGTTCAGCTAACATCCTTAAATGCAGACTTGTTATGTTCAATACCACTTGTTACTGATTGATTTGTTATGTTTAATACCACTTGTGACTGATTGACTTGTTATGTTCGTTACCACTTGTCATTGATTGACTTGTTCTGTTCAATACCACTTGTTACTGATTGACTTGCTATGTTCAATACCACTTGTTACTGATTGACTTGTTATGTTCAATACCACTTGTGACTGACTGACTTGTTGTGTTCAATACCACTTGTGACTGACTGACTTGTTATGTTCAATACCACTTGTCATTGATTGACTTGTTATGTTCAATACCACTTGTGACTGATTGACTTGTTATGCTCGATACCACTTGTGACTGGTTGACTTGTTATGTTCGATACCACTTGTCATTGATTGACTTGTGAATGATTGACTTGTTATGTTCAATACCGCTTGTTACTGAAACACTATCCACCCTACCCCCGTCAAATGACTGGGCAGACTTATGTGCCGGCCCATGGCTCGAAGAACACTGACTTCAAGTATATTCAGTTGTCAAAGTTCTACAACATTTTCTAAACAGTCGCCCCCTCCTCCTTCCAACCCAAGTACATTTTTTCTACAGCATTAACTGACGATCTAGAGATTAGGTGGATGATGCATAACGTAAGAAAGCTGGGGAGGGGGATTGTGGGAAAAAAGAGGGGGGGGGGTGGGGGTGGTAGAGAATACAATTTTGCAAAAAATGTCATGACTGGACTCATATTTTAATAGTAAACTTCACGTTCAAGACCCAGAAATGCGGATAAATTAAAGTTCAAAGCAGTAAAGACAATGAGGAAGTTTAAAATCTCGGAGGGATGTGTGTGAACTACGCTCTGTAAAGCAGTGAATTCATCTATTTCTGTTCTTACTATTGATCAGTTTTACTTGGAAAACACTGACCATACTGGTAATAATTTAAGTTTAATTTTAAAAAAATGATATACATAACAAAAAGAGGAAGAGACATATGAACTAGTTAAACCAGTCAGTCAGAAGCATGTCCCTTGCTCCCATAACAACCTTTTTGCGATAGGCAGATGATTTCATCGACACAGACAATGGCTATAGCTCCGACTAGTACAGTCACTGTCGAGAAGGAAAGAAATGGCAAACTACCTTCTGCAAAACTTGCCAAGAAACCATAGCACGTAAGTTATATAGACAAATTAATTAAATTAAATAAAGCTGTTTTATTTTGGGAACAAAAAGATTTTCCAAGGAACAGCGATTAGTTTTGATCACGGCCTTCTCTATTTATTATTATAGAAGGCAGTGGTTTTGATCACCAGAGCAAGATTTCAAACCAGTAACTGAGATATCATGTTCGCTTCGGTGGTCAGAACTGTTTTTGAAACTGTCGTCAACACTTGATAATAATATACTGTATTTTTCCCATTAACGCCCTGATTATTTGACAGTTTACTATCAAAGGTTAGACTACAATTTCATTAAATTACTTTAGCTTTTAATAATGATTTCATTATTATGTATACCACTGGTGGAGGTTTGAGCGGTGGAATGGCGGTGGAATTGAGTGTACAGCAGTGTTCTTCAATCAGTGCGCCGCCAATCAAAAATCTGCTTCGTGGTGTGTAAACGTCAATAGTTCCGCCCCCCCCCCCTTTCCTAAGTCTATAGAATTAACATGTCAAGGACTTACTTTCGTGTGGAAAGGCATGTCATTAGTAAAACCTAAACACATAAATAGAACGCGTGTTATTGGAGCACTTCGTATTTCAAAAATAACGATCCAGCCAAATATATTCTATTTTTCAACGTTTGAGCAGCAGCAAATGTGTTATAAGCAAAATTTTTAAAAATCGGATCACAACTCTTCTCCCCACCCCCCACCCCCCCCCCCCCCCCCCCCCCCCCCCCCCCAACACCCTAATAAAGTGCTATTTACATTTTGTTTTTGTGTGTCAGGTTTTTTTTAGCATGAGGGCCTCCAAACAATTCCCACTATTTTGGTATGCTGTGGATGAAAATGTACAAAGGCTGAGGAACATTGGTGTATAGATTCAAGCGTGCTATTGCGAATCTATTATTTAACCAATAAAAATTGCGATACATCCGGGTGTGATTTCATACTGCTAGAGTCTAGACCATACGCATGAAACCAAGATTAAGTGTCATCATCGTGATGTTATGAAAAAATCAAAACCCAAGTTGGAACGTGATGAATATACTGATGTTGAGTGGTAAATTCTGATATCATCTCATACAGACTGCTTGCCCTAACTATGAAGTCTGAACGTAACTTGAATATACATATAAAACACCCTTTTCACCTTTATTGAGGAGCGTCCCAATTTTAAAGACCATCAGCATCTGTTTTCAATATTTTTACTTACCCAGGAAGCCCATCCTGATACCATTTTAGGCTCGATCTCGACGTCTCATGTACAGACAGTCTCCACTAAGTCAGTCTTTCGAATCTTTGCTCGCAACGCCTTAGCCACGGACGCCGCTAACGTAATAGTACTAATACTGAGACTCTGGCTATCTCTTTCGCCTCGTGCACTTTCGTATTCAATAAGTCGGCTATCTTCCGAATAAGGGTCCTAAATTATCGAGGCGCAAAATATACCCTAACAGAGCCTCAGTCACATGTCAATTGCGCACTTCTGTCGTCTTAAATTGCGCTTTTCCGACGACTTCTGCCACCGCCAAGAGTATCCCCTAGTTTAGCCCCAATCCACACCGCATGAGCGGCGTGGGGGATACACTCGGCGGTGCCGGAAGTTTGCAATTCGGCTGTGGCCATAAGTGACACATGACTGAGGCTCTGTTAGGGTATATTTTCCGCCTCAATAATTTATTACCGTTATTTGAAGGATAGCTTATAAGTTATAAGTCCCTAATATCCTGCAGCCATCTTCATGCTTGTCGGCCCTGACACCTCTTACCTTGCTTTGTGCTTTTAATTATTTTGGAACAAGGACATAGTGACGGAATCACTAGGTGTTTACGGTATACGTAAGGGAGACAATCTATCGTTTGTGTACTTTCACATTATTTTCTTTCATATTTAATATTGCAGTGGTTTGAGTAATTTTTAGGGTTAGCCCTAACCCTAATTTCAAACAATATTAATTATGAAATTATATTATTATTATGTGAACTTCCACAAAGAATTAATTATGTCCCCTGGGGTCACTGTATTGTTCTTAGTAGTGAACCCGTGTTTCATCAGCGATCACGATTCATTCCAAGATACTGGGATCAGCTTTATAATTTTGGAACAACTGTGTAGCCACTGACGCACTGCTGCTGACGGCCTTTCGGCAAAGATCAAAGTGTAGCTCTGCTTCACTGGGTCTGTCCAAGAGGACCGGGATTGGTCACGGGTGAAACCCAAACAGCAAAATCATCTAAAAAAATTTGCCTGGCAGTTTCCTCATTCAGTCCGGATTACCAACGTAATATCTTCGGGTAGTCGGGTGGCCAGGCTGGGCATTTGGGAGACCAACCTGAAAAGAAAAAAAAAATGATGCTCAGCTGTGAGTTTCTTGGGTATTCACCTCGTACAGACTTTATGGTACCCTAATTCATCATGGAGTTTTCCGCATGCAGATATGAAACTGATGTCCAGGAGATATGCCACTTGGGCTGTTGTGATTCTTTGATTGTCCCTGATTATGGTTTTCACCGGTTAGATTTTTTCATTGGGGCCAACCAATTTGACTTTTGTCCGTTAAAACTTTCGCGTCCAAGTTTAAAATGGTCTACCCACTCCTACACCTTTCATTTCATGGTGCCTGCTCCATTTTGAACTAACAGCTGATGGTGGTGTCTGCCAGTTTGACTCTCTCTGCTCACAGAAAGTGCACTACAGTGCACTGTTCTTCAGTGGTGCATTCGTAGAGAGGTGAATCCATACATGTGACTTTTTGGCTCTACGTCACTTGACTGAATGGGGCAGTTATGGATACTCATACTTCCAAGTCACTTGACTGAATGGAGCAGTGATGGAGACTCATACATCCAAGTCACTTGACTGAATGGGGCAGTGATAGATACTCATACTTCAAAGTCACTTGACTGAATGGGGCAGTTATGGATACTCATACATCCAAGTCACTTGACTGAATGGGCCAGTGATAGATACTCATACTTCAAAGTCACTTGACTGAATAGGGCAGTGATGGATACTTATACTTCCAAGTCACTTGAGTGAATGGGGCAGTGATGGAGACTCATACTTCCAAGTCACTTTTAATACACACATGGTGATGCCCACACACACAGTCTTTGTTTATTTCTGCAAAAATATGAAACCTGCAAAAATATAAAACCTGCCCCAAAAAAAAATATTCCTTTAATTTTTTATAATGTTTTTTACTCTTGTAATTTCATTATTGCACCACATTGATTGTCTACTGCAAAGTGACCAAAAACATTTCTCTTCGGGTAAAAGTAAGAAGTAAGTTACATTCTTTGCTCTATTTTTATATAATGATTACTTCCCTCCATGTAAAAATTAATTGTTTCCTGATCTATATGTGTAAACAAACTTATTGTTTCCTGATCTATACATGTAATGATTAGGAAAAATGAAACAATTTTGAGTGACTTGACATCACCAAAGAAGCAGAGGACTTTTTGGCTGCCTGACTTAGGGGTTCAACTCCCTGGATATTTCTAGATACTGACCAAGACTCAAAATTTCTTCTTCTTTTTCTTTGATCCTAGTTTCTTAAGGTGGAGTTTCAGAGAATTATAATTTTGCATTAAAAAATTTTTTTTTTACATTTGAAGGGGAAAAGATTATTTTAAAGATTTTTACAGGATGAAAGGGTTAAACATCTTTCAACATTTTAGAGCAATTATAAAATAACTTTCTGTAAATGTCAAAGTAGCAACACTATTCATTTCATTATTCATGACTGCATTTTTTTGTTTTCAGTTTGGTAAATTTCATTTAGTGATTAGTGATTAGAAATGATTATTATCACACACTCCGGACAGATCCATAAGTGCTCTGATCTTCTCCTCAAAAGCTCTACAAGTGTAAAAGGACTGATGACGCCTGTTCTGTATATTCTGTAAATTTAATTTGGTCTGTTTCAACAGTTGTGCATAAATTAAATGTATCATTTTTGTCTGTTCTACTTATAGATATAATGGAGGATTCTGAACAATCAGTGGATGATTTGTCTGATTCATCGCCGTTGAAGAAGAAAAACAACCGCGGACAGTTTAGTAATTCTAAAGATACTTGCGGTATTGATACAGTCCTTGGAGGTACTGAACCTGATCCAGAAATCAGAGCTATAGATGGTGATAACATGGATGATTCAAAAGATTTTGAGGTTGATGAAGATATTGTAGATGATGGAGATGAGGAAAGAGATATTGACGATATTGAGGAAGCAGAAGGTGACGACTCAGGATCATTGCAAAATAAATCACAGTCAGGGGTTGATGCATTCGATTCATTTGAATTTGTTCACAAAGATGCCAGCTCTTCCAGTTCAGACAATCTAAAGGTTTGTTTTATCTTAATTATTTAGAACAATATAAAGTTACCTTGTTGTTCACAATAAAATACCTACTTTTAACATCCATCTCCTTCTGTTGTCATGTGCAAATAATATACCTACTTTTAACATCCATCTCCTTCTGTTTGTCCATGTGCAATAGTATACCTACTTGTAACCATCCATTCTCCTTTATGTGTCATGTGCAAATAATTATACCTACTTTCTACACCATCTCTCTTGTTGTCATGTGGAAATAATTCATATGTGCTTATTATTACTCCCTCAAACATAATATACCTACTTGTCCACTCCTTCTGTGTCAGTGTACTTATACTACTTTTTAACATCCATCTCCTTCTGTTATGTCATGTGCAAATAATATACCTTGGCTTTTACATCAATGCTCCTTTGTTGTCATGTGCAAAATAATATACTACTTTTAACATCCATCTCTTCTGTTTGTCATGTGCAAAATAAGTAGTACCTTTTAACATCCATCTCCTTCTGTTGTCATTGCAAATAAGTATACCTACTTTTAACATCCATCCTTCTGTTGTCATGTGCAAATAATATACCTACTTTTAACATCCATCTCCTTCTGTTGTCTCATGTGCAAATGTAGACCTACTTTTAACAATCCATGCCTTCTGTTGTCATGTGCAAATAACATCCTCTTTAAACATCATTCTTCTGTGTCATGTGCAATAATATACCTACTTTAAACATCCATCTCCTTCTGTTGTCATGTGCAAATAGCGACCTAGAACATACATCTACTTCTGTTGTCATGTGCAATAATCCTACCTACTCCTTCTGTTGTCATGTGCCATAATATAATACTTTTTAACATCCATTACTTTGTTTCATGTGCAAATCTCCTTCTGCTGATGTCATGTGCAAATAATATACCTACTTTTAACATCCATCTCCTTCTGTTGTCATGTGCAAATAATAGGCCTACTTTTAACATCCATCTCCTTCTGTTGTCATGTGCAAATAATATACCTACTTTTAACATCCATCTCCTTCTGTTGTCATGTGCAAATAATATACCTACTTTTAACATCCATCTCCTTCTGTTGTCATGTGCAAATAATATACCTACTTTTAACATCCATCTCCTTCTGTTGTCATGTGCAAATAATATACCTACTTTTAACATCCATCTCCTTCTGTTGTCATGTGCAAATAATATACCTACTTTTAACATCCATCTCTTCTGTTGTCATGTGCAAATAATATACCTACTTTTAACATCCATCTCTTCTGTTGTCATGTGCAAATAATTTACTGACTTTTAACATAGATCTGTCTTCTGTTGTTGTCTGCTGCTGACATTCACATCTTACTTACCTTAGTCACTCCTCTTTTAACATCCATCTCCTTCTGTTGAGGTTTGCCTAATTTAAAGATCGGCAGACGTCTCTATCATATACCAGTTTTCTTTCTGTGCTTTGTAATATTACCTTCCAGTCCATCTCCTTCTGTCAGTTAATGAATGTCGGATGTTGTCTTCCTTGGGTCGTCATGGAGGTCTGGTTCTTAGCCTCCCATGCCTGCCATGGTGGCCGATTTTTCTCTCCTGTTCTGCATACAATGTCCTAAAACCATCGTAACTGTCACTAATCCCACACGGGTTTGTTGTGAACTGGGTATCAAGATCTTGACATACTGTCTGATTGCGGACTTTGTCCCTTCTTGTCACTTGGACAACCTTTCTCAGATATCTCATTTCCTACTTTTAACTGCATCTGGCTTTGTGTGAGCTGTTGTCATATGCCATGACTCTCACCCATAGGTCAGGACTGGGTACATAGTAGAGCGGTAAACAGCCTTTTTCTTCCTCTTGCCAATTTCTCTTTTGCTAAGAAACCCTCGGTTTATGGCCTGGAAGAGTCTCCCAGCAGCTGCTTTTCGTGTTACCAGCTCAGTCTTAACGCCGCTGTTTTGGTCTAATACAACTCCCAGGTATTTGAACTGGTTAACCTGCTCCAGTGCATACTGTCCCATCATGATCATTCACATCTTGCTGGTATTTAATACAGTTTGGATTCTTGACTCAAGTATTTTTGTTTGCCTATCACAAATGATAATGACCAGTCTTTTTGTACACCAATATTTATTGAGATTTTATTTATAGATGATATGGCCGGTTCATTGCATCAGGTGGCATTCTTGGCATTTTTGCTGTATCATTGAGGGGGACGGCTCATAATCTTTTCTGGTTTGTCTTTGTTGGAACTGTGGCTACAGTTCTCGCTGCCTCTTGTGCTGTTTAAACAAACAACAAAATTTCATACCAGAATGAACACTTGCTTGCAGCAACCTCCCATTTTTCCGGATCTGTGCTTGATCTGTTTAGCGAGATCCTGAGATTGTCCTTGAAACATTTATTGATATAATGACATTTATTTGTGTACTCTTCCACTTTTTCAGAAATGTCCTTAATTCTTGTACTCCATTTTTTTAAGAAATGTACTTTATTTATATATTTCTCTTTTTGGTTAAGAAGTCATTTCATTCATTCATTAGCTTCTCTTTTTGTGTTGGAAGAAATTTACTTTACATAACCAAACCTTAAGCTTTGTTAGAAGACATTGCTTCATTCATGTAATCTTCCCTGAGCTTCATGTGCAGAATTTCCCTCATTCGTCTAATGTCTCAAGAATTAAATTCTTTTAAGCTGCAGATTGCCAGTGTGGTCAAAGCGAGCTATACTAAACAAAAAAATGTATGGTGACAAGAGTAACCTAGGACTTACTACTTGACTATAGGCCAGAGAGATGTGGTTGTTTAAAACCGAATGTAGAAGTCATACAGTTTGTACTATATTTGTTATTGACAAGCATAAGCAGTGTCACAACACTCCAACACGCACATCATCCTAATGATGATAACATTGACAGATGAAAAATGAGCTGTTTAATTTTTCAGGACGAAGTTGTGCCAGAGGCGAGCGATTGGTTAGCTGGTGACAAGCTGTATACTGCCCACATCAGCAAGGCTCGGCATTTTGTTTGTGTAGACTATCCTGGAGTCATACAGAATCAAGACAGGGCCTTGGCTACAATGGGAGGTCTGGATGCATTATCGAAGGTACAGGAAGCTTGAAAGATACATCAATGGCATGATCAAAGCCAACATCTGTATTCGGTTCTTCATCTTCGGTTTTTTTTAAAAATTGTTTATACTATCTGTTTTGTCCATTATTTGTTGCAGTGGTTCAAGTCATAAATGTCATCCAATCTTGTCTGGTGTGAGATTTTGTATTCTTCCATTCATTCATGGCTGTTTCCACTTGTTGTCCTATGTTGTGAGAGTGTCATGAATTCCTTGTTTTCAACGGTTTAACCATTCACCTTTTCTCATGTTGTCACAGCTCAATTGCGTAACTTTTAGTGGACAAACTGTCACTGTGCAGAAAGAGATAAGTTTTCTAGGATAAAACGCATTGCATTTAAATCAGTTCTTTTACCTTCAAACCATTTACAGCAATAGCAAGCAATAAAAGACACCACTCAAACAGAACAGTCTATCAACTTTTTGCAGCTGGTTTTAATGAAGGACCCATTTTCACAACTTCAGGTGTATTGGGCATATAGGGCTAGACCTAAATTTTATAGACCAGTCAGCACTTTGACCATCACGCTGGCCACCTTTACTTCTCAGGAATGTTCATGGTACCCCCTCAAGGATGGGTTTTAATGAGTGTTTTGTATTTAAATTTGATGCAGGTCATATCAGAAGATCTCAAATTAGAGCTGACCTTCCGACCCAATGACCCCTATTGCAAGCCCACCTTGGGCAGCTATAACCCTACAAGAAATCTACTGTTAAAGATCAGAAGAAGGTTAAAGGTCACTGAAGGAACATCAGCATGCAGCTCAAGTTCTGAAGATACATTTGAATATCAGGTGGAAGTGGTTGGAATTGTTGACAGAGTGTACATATTTGACAGTAAGTGTATGGTAGTTATGTTTCAAGACTTTTATGTAGTCGTGTGAATGTTTATTGTTGACAGTGTACATATTTGACAGTAGGTGTATGGTGGTTATGTTTCAACACATTTATGTAGTCATGTGAATGTTTATTGTTGACAGTGTACATATTTGACAGTAAGTGTATGGTGGTTATGTTTCAACACATTTATGTAGTCATGTGATTGTTTATTGTTGACAGTGTACATATTTGACAGTAAGTGTATGGTGGTTATGTTTCAACACATTTATGTAGTCTTGTGATTGTTTATTGTTGACAGTGTACATATTTGACAGTAAGTGTATGGTGGTTATGTTTCAACACATTTATGTAGTCATGTGATTGTTTATTGTTGACAGTGTACATATTTGACAGTAAGTGTATGGTGGTTATGTTTCAAGACTTTTATGTAGTCGTGTGATTGTTTTATTGTTGACAGAGTTTAAATATTTGACAGTAAGTATATGGTGGTTATGTTTCAACACTTTTATGTAGTCGTATGACAGTTTGTTTATTGTTGCATACTGCTTAAGGCTGTCTAGCCACAACATTCATTCTGGCAACAGAGTGTTGACTGAAGACTGTGCTAATCTCTCCTAATTCAGTGTAGTAATAAGTGGATTGCAAATACTACTACCTTAAATGAAGTGTGCTCTCAGGGTCCTCCAAAAGGTAAAGAGAATAAAGGACACACTTAAACTGATTGTATCGTTATTGACCCTGCATGTCCCTGGACCGTGATTGTTACCCAACGACCGGGCTGGCAATGTACCTGTGAAAGAAGCTTTATGGAGAAGCATGATCTGAGAATGCGTGCCTGAAGGATGAAATGTAAAGGTGCGCCACGTAGCAAGCGTCAGCACAAGGCTACTGTTGATAGCACATGGGTGGTCAGAGAATGATGGGCAGAGTGAACCCCACTCGCCCGGAGAGGCCCAAGGCGTCTGTCATGGAGGCGCAAATTTGCAACTCTCTGACAAAAAGTGGATGAAGATCAAGTTTCCACCCGCAAGCGTTAGGGTGTCATGGTGCGAGCTGGATGGTATTCTATGTTTCTGTGTGAGGTTATTAATGATGAACTTGAAAAAAAAGTCGCTAGATGATAAGTTTTGGTGACATAATTTGCACTCACTGCACCCCCGAGTTCAAGAAAATCAAGAGGATGCAGCCTGGTGTCACGCACAAAAGAAGCAGAAGGCAGAAAGACATTGAGAAGTGTAGAGCAGACAAGAATGCACTTAGAAAATGGTTTAAAGCTGCTACAGGCAGCAAACCGAAGGGACTGTATGAGGTCTGGCTACACCTGAAGAAGTCTTGGCTGCCTCTAAGATTCAAGTTATCTGATAGAGTGGAAGCCCGGCATATACTTGGGTCACTGGCATCAGGCCTGCTTGCTGTCGAGCAATGCAGGCTGAACGGAAAGTTCAATGTTTGGTGTGTCTAATTTATGTTGATTCCAAAGCTCCTCTGGCCGCTGCTAGTGTATGAAGTAAGCACGAGAGCAGTGCAGGCAATGGAGATAAAAATCGACTACCGCCATGAGGAAGTGACTTGGAGCACCATCCTGTCTGGCCGATGTGGCTTTGTGTTGTAAGCAGGCTAAGCTGGTACTTCTGTTTAAGTCTGAATATCTGAAGAGTTAAAGTCAGCAGGGTAAGACTCATGATGGTGCTGCACGAGTCCTCAAACCCCACAGTAGCCGCCGTCCTGCACGCTCTAAAAACAGGTATGAAATGGAAAGTCCTAGATGTGTTAGAATCTGCTTAGAAAGCACTGAAAATGAAGAAAGCCATGGGTTACACACAAACCGACTGACACGGCTTAGGGCAAGGAAAAGTCACTTGGCCATCCAAAGCCTCGGCCAAAGAACACAGAGACATGGTGATACAGCAGATAAGGGACACTAAAAACAAGTTTCAGGTCCAAAAAGCTACCTCATCAGTCACAGCATGGCCAGTGGATCGACCTTGAGAGAACCTTGCCACAAATACTCACATGGGCTGAGATCTGGCGAATGGCCCCTCTGCGGCCCTAGCTTTGTCATAAGATCTGCCTGTGATGTGTTACCCATTGGTGCCAACGTGGCCAAATGATGTGCAATCACTGACTTACATGTTCCCTATGCAGAGCTGAGCAGACACTGGAACACATGTTGTCAGTGTACAAAAAAAAACCTTAGTCCAGTGAGGAAAACTTGGCGCCACAATAAAGTCTTGCAAGAGTTAGCTGACATTGTGGACCAAGCCAGGATGAGGGCCAATGCAAGAGCCAGTCCTGACGTCCCCCACATGCGCTTTCTCAAGGCTGGGCAGATTCCTAAAGGTGAATTCAACAAATGCTCTATCAGTACTTGACTGTACGAAGGACTGGTTACTGGCGGTTGACCTGCCTGGTTTCGAGAAATACTCTGAATCAATCCCAAGAGACCTGAGACATGATCTGCATTCTGGAGAAAAATGCCAGCTCATCATGAAAGAGCTTATCATACTGTACGAGTCGCGGATTTAAAAAACCCATCTATAGAAGCTCAAAAAGTGCAGAGGTTTAGTGGCCAGTATGAGGAGTGAGGAGGCGTACACAGCAAAACGCTTTGCCATTGAGGTAGGCGCAAGAGGACTTATCTCCAGTTCCACATGCAATGTACTAAAGCATCTGGGAAAAAACAGGTACTAAAACTATCGGGTGAATCTAGTGAAAGAGCTTTGAGCTGACTGTGGACGCAACAGAATGTTGTGGGGGATGGGCATCAGTAGTCTGGTCTGAGCTCCTAGTGGAAAGGAATTTTACATCCCTTAAAGCTAGAGTGTCTAAGTAACGTCTGCCAGTGTCTGTTTGCCAACTTGCCTAAGTCTAACGTCTGTCCGATGAACCAACTTGCCACTCTGGTCCTGAAGGTCATTGTCTAATTTGCTACCGCAGCGACAAATATATAATACCAAACATCACAATACTTATTGCAAAGCCACCTCTTTATCTTGTCCAGCGTCCGTTAAGCACAGCAGGAGATGTCCGTGGCCTGGAGTCATAAACCAGGCTGGCCCACTCACTGAGATAGTCTAGGAGGATAACGGGCTGAAACAATTGTTGACGAGGGACCCACCTAATGATAAACTTTAGGCTCCTGCTGTGCATGCTTTCCTGTGGAGTTCTTATTAATATTGCCACTTGTGATTTTGACCTTGGAAAGCTGACCATACCTGCCAATTCATTTTTACAACACCTCTTTTCCTCTCTACAAAGTCTCTCTTTCTCTAAATAAAACCTCTCTCTCTTTCTACAAAACCTGTCTTCCTCTTAGTCTTTTTCTCTCTATAAAACCCATTTTCCTTTCTACAAAACCTCTCTTCCTGTCTACAGTCTCTCTTTCTCTCTGTAAAACCCCTCTTCCTTTCTACAAAACCTCTCTTGCTCTCTACAAAGCTCTATAGTGTTTTTGAGGGAGACCAGTAGATCTTATTACATGGCCGTAGCATTGCATTTTCTGTCTTTTCACTGTTGAGAAGATGTAAGACCTTATGTATTTAAGTGAATTTGCATAAAGATGTTGAGATATTTTGTTATGTCTCATTGAAATTGATGTTTCAAGTCTATTTGTTAATTGAGTCTGTATGTTTTAGATTGCAACACACCTAGAGAAACCGGGAGAGTTTCAGTAAATAGCCAGTTTCATCATCCCATTAAGTACTATAATCATCACAAATGGTCACAACTTAAACATTTCCTGTACACAAGCAGTGAACACAGACCAATCTCACTAGTCAGTTCATGTTTCCTATTGTCTTTCTTGTGCAGAACTCTGTGACTTCCAGTTCCTCCCTGTAGTCAGGGAAGCAGATGGCAAGTACACTGAGATCCTGTCAAAAATTCGTCCAAACATTCGTGATGATCGCATGGAGTACCTGTCTAGAAATATCCCAGTGTTCCTGCCGCCATATTCCTTCTCAAGACGAGATATACCTGTATCATACAGCTTTGATGCAGAAACCCTGAACCCTGGCGATGAGAGTGAGAATGTTATCGGAATAGGTATTTATTATCATTGACAATAAATTGTTTTTGTTGTTGGTATTAGGCAATTTTAATCAAAAGTGGCTTTGAAATCCAGTAGAAATGTGTTGTGGATAATTATTTCAATGGTGTCGAAAGATGACATAGTTCTATCTGATCTCCAGATAATGAATTGAATACCTAGTCTTTTTGGACAAGGACCACAAACATGAAGTCCTGTGTACATGTTGAAAATTCCTTATTGGATGAAACTCAAAAAGTGCAGGATGTAAGGTCACCCCCGCACATTTCAGCATTAGAAACTCAATTACTCTGAATGCCATCTAAAGGTAGAAGTCGAAGCACTTAGGGATAGTCTCACAGTGGGAGGACACATGGGTCTTGAGTTCAGTGGGATGACACATGGGTCTTGAGTACAGAGGGATGACACATGGGTCTTGAGTACAGAGGGATGACACATGGGTCTTGAGTACAGAGGGATGACACATGGGTCTTGAGAACAGTGGGATGACACATGGATCTTGAGTACAGAGGGATGACACATGGGTCTTAAGTACAGAGGTATGACACATCGGTCTTAAGTACAGAGGTATGACACATGGGTCTTAAGTACAGAGGGATGACACATGGATCTTGATTACAGTGGGATAACACATGGGTCTTGTGAGCCCCTAAAAAGAAACAACCAAAGATAATGTCCTCAAGCAAAACCAAATGTGAGCCACAAAAAGAAACAACCAAAGATAAGGTCCACAACCAAAACCAAATGTAGAGCCACAAAAAGAAACAACCAAAGATAAGGTCCTCAGTCAAAACCAAATGTGAGTCACATAAAAAGAAACAACCAAAGATAAGGTCCTCAGTCAAAACCAAATGTGAGTCACAAAAAGAAACAACTGAGAAACTGAAAATATAGTAAACAGAATACCATGGCATCATCATTAATAGCAGTGAGAATTTTAATTTTAGGCTCACTGATTAGTTGTTGACATCCAGCATTCTAGAATGCTACGGCGTTGGGGACCATTTTAGATTTGTCTAAAATGTTGGATGTTATCACTGAATAATTTAACACACCCGTTAACTGGGGCTGTATCAAGTGCCAGCTCTCAAGTTCTTGAATGTTCGACCACGCGGTCAAAAGATCTTGGATTTCAGCCATGCTAATACTTCCAGATTTCCCTTCTTCCTCCCTGAAAGAAATTGTTTCTGCAATTTCTTCCTTCTGGTGAAGGTGTTGAAGTTTTTATGTTGTCAGCTCAGTCGCGTGGTCAACACATCCAAGGGGGCTTCGAGTCCTGAGACAAAATTGTGTTCATATTTAAAGTTTTTAGAGCTTTGAGTTGTTTGAATTCTGAGGTACTCACTGTATGTTGATGATTCAGATGCTCATAAAACATACAGAAAGTGAAACAGGAAAATTGATTCTATAATTTGATGCAGTTATGTAATGTAAATTCATTACTTATTGTAATTTATTGTTCAAAGGATAATACTTTTCTCAAGTCCTTAGTCTCTCTCAGCAAATAGATATCAATTGTTTTTGCTCCATGAATGGAAAGACACAAAGGTGCCAACTGCATTTCCTCGACCATCTGTCTGAATGTTAGTGCTTTGTAGGGTAAATAAAATAATGGTCATCCTGGAGTCTAGGGCTTTGAAGTGCTAAGTTTTTATTTGTACATTAACCCTACCAGACAAAAGACCTTGAACATAAGTCCCCTATACCTGAGCTCCTGGGCATTAACGTGAAAAAATCAACATGACATACAGAAATATTAGTTACATGCGAACCAGTGGTTAGAAAAAGTTGAAACTTGGAGACATTGTAGAAAATAGGTTTACCATTCATCTAACGCTATATTCCATCTTTGCATATCGATCTATGCAGCAGGATCAGCCTTGTTTTATTTACAAAGTGAGAACCAGATGTTGCTGTTTGAGGGACATGCCCCCTTCTCTTACTATCGATCTAGTTCTAGATCTTTAAGGTTCAAGATTCTCCTCGAGCTCTCACTGTCTGTGTCACTTGAACTGAGAACGTATTCTTAATGAAATTCTGACTCCTCAGAGTCTGAATCAACCAAAGTATCAATCACCTGTTGGACTGTGAAAAGCTTAGACCTACTTGCTTTCCTGTCCAAGTGCTTGGTTCATCAGCTGCTCGTTTCATTGTAAATTTGTAGAGTTTTTTTCCATATTAAGCCATACAAAGTAAATCCAAACACATGGGGGCAGCCATGTTTCAATGACTTACCATGAGGTTTGATCACGATCGGTTGATTATTTTAGTTTGTAATGCATTTTTTTCACGTAGTACGCAAAGTACCGAAAATTAGGTACAGCCGTTTAGCGGCAGATTAAGAAATTACAGGAAAAGCGGTACAGCGGTCTTTTAGCGTTAGGTAATATCATTAGCTTGTTTACTCACTAATTTTTAGAACATAAGTAAATGTATATTTGTGTTTACAAACCTTTCTCATTTCAGATAGGAAGAAGAGGATGCATGGTGCGATTCACATTACTTTTGGTTATCCTGAAGTCCCGAGGGATCCTGATCCCATTGCCTTCCAGCATTTAGAAAAGTTGCCCAACCAGACTGATGGTCTAGAGGCACTCAGTAAGGTAGCTCAACATTTTCAGTCTGCTTATATTTCCTGGCCTGTCAGTTATTGTCTGAATGCAACTTTTAGGAGTTGACTTTTCAGATATACTTTTGTTTGGTATCCAAGCTAAAGTTTTTTTATCCTAGCTTGTTGATTATATATCACAGCCTGTTAGGTATGTATCCTAGCATGTTGATTATGTATCACAGCCTGCTAGTGGTATATCCTAGCATGTTGATTATCTATCACAGCCTGTTAGTTGTGTATCCTAGCATGGTGATTATGTATCACAGCCTGCTATTTGTGAATCCTAGAATGTTGATTATATAATACAGCCTGCTAGTTTTGTATAATGGCATGGTGATTATCTATCACAGCCTGTTAGTTGTGTATCCTAGCTTGGTGATTATCTATCACAGC
This sequence comes from Candidula unifasciata, assembly GCA_905116865.2. Lineage (NCBI taxonomy): Eukaryota > Metazoa > Mollusca > Gastropoda > Stylommatophora > Geomitridae > Candidula > Candidula unifasciata. Next base: position 245,303 of record CAJHNH020004678.1, on the reverse strand, counting down.
CTGTTAGTTGTGCATCCTGTCATGATGATTATATATCACAACCTGATAGTTGTATATCCTAGTGTGGTGATTATTTATCCCAACCTGTTGTGTATCCTAGCATGTTGATTAAATATTGCAGTCTGATAGTTGAAGATTCTAGCCTGAAAGTTATATATCCTAGCATGGTGATTACATATCACAACCTGTTAGTTGTGCATCCTAGCATGATGATTATATGTCACAACCTAATACTTATATATCCTAGCGTGGTGATTATATATCACAGCCTGATAGTTGTATATCCTAGCATGGTGATTATATATCACAACCTGTTGTGTATCCTAGCATGTTAATTATATATCACAGTCTGATAGTTGAAAATTTTAGCCGGATAGTTACGTATCCTAGCATGGTGATTATATATCACAGCCTGATATTTGTGTATCCTAGCATGTTGATTATATATCACAGTCTCATAGTTGTAAATCCTAGCGTGATGGTTGTGTATCACATCCTGATAGTTGTATATCCTAGCATAATGGTTACGTATCATTGCCTGATAGTTGTATATCCTAGCATAATGGTTATGTATCATTGCCTGATAGTTGTATATCCTAGCATAATGGTTACGTATCATTGCCTGATAGTTGTATATCCTAGCATAATGGTTACGAATCATTGCCTGATAGTTGTATATCCTAGCATGCTGGTTGTGCATCACAGCCTGATAATTGCATATCCTAGTATGATGGCTGTATACCACAGCTTGGTAGTTGTATATCCTAGCATGGTGGTTGTGTATCCCAACATGAAAGGAAATCAGTTAATCACAGTTCCAACTCAGCCTAATAGCTGGGCGATTGAACTGTATACTTTCAGTCCAAAAGGAGGGAAAACACATAACTAACTGTGGTCAAAAGCAAATAATTTGCCAAGACCAAAACAGTCAGCTGCTATTCACTCTATTGGACCAGAAGTTCTAACATAATGTTATTTTTTGACACACTTGTTGCATATACTAGCACTATAATGAAGTTTCCCAGCATTAACCCTTTCACTGCTGTGGACCTATTTCACACTGCTACGAGCTATGCACATCTTTGGACTTTATCTGGTTTCTTGGCTGTCACTGCTATGGGAGTGAAAACACATTTTGGACTTTCCTTACAGATTCTGAGGACCCTATTCTCGTGGATCAAAGGGCAGTGCGTATTGGCATATTCAGATCTAATTGACCCATTTACATACGAATAAACACCTCGCCATGTGATTTAATGATTCTTTTCTTTTGGTGGTATGCGACTGGTACATCCGGCTGCACTTTTGTCGTACCTTCCCCTGCCAGTTGATCAGCTTTCTCATTTCCAGGCACTCCACAATGAGATGGAATCCATTGCATTACAACTCTTCGCTGAAGGCTAAGTTCTGTCAGCAGTGTCAGATTGTGGACATGTTTGATTGAATGATTAGTTTGACTGTTGTCTAACACAGTTGTTATATATCATAGCACATGAGTAATGTTTCCTGGTGCCCACACTTCAAAAAGCTGTAATCATTATAATACATGTACAAACAGCATCTGTCATTAGATATGGACATTTGTCATTACATGTTTCAGCTGTTCGAGAAGCGACATCTGTGGAGCAAGGCCGCGCTGGTGGCTCATCTGGACAAGCAACACACCATGTACCTCAAGTACCTGCTGCCACTGGTCTCCTATTATTTCATCAATGGGCCGTGGAAGAACCTCTGGTGCAAGTTTGGGTATGATCCCAGGAAGGATCGTCAGGCTAAGATTTATCAGACTCTGGACTACAGAGTCAGGTCAAGTGAGTCTTCTTCTTGGCATTCACAAGCTCTAAACTCTAGCAGAAAGTTCTAGACTCTAATAATCCTGTACCAGAACTTTACATGCCCATCCTTTTTACAGATCTGACTTACTTGTATGCAGACTGTTGGTTCCTTGCCTCTTGGGCAGATGCACTTCAACTTTGAAGGAAGCTACTAATTAGTTGAGCCCTACAACATGCTTTTTGGATAGGCTGTGGGTCTGTTTGTGTTCCCTACACTAGGGCACAGGAACCCATTTAGAGAGATCTCGTGAGTGATTGTGGACATCGCTTCCGGTCAAAATGGACGATAGGCAGGGGGCTGTCTGAAGCCGAGGCAAATTTTTTGCTTTTGCCGGACGGTGGCCGATGCATTTTTGCTCCATTTGTAGACAGGGTATGGTTTTGTTGCCCAGCTTTTGAGTTGAATGCATGGCGTAACACTGAGCTGCAAATTTCATTTGGAATGTTTTTTCGACTGTGACCAACGTGGTGGTGTGAATTGTAGATTCAGAAAATAGCATGATGCCTGTCGTCGCAATGTTGGTGGTGCCCGTATGTGATTAAAATTGATCGCTTGGGCAACTGCTGATCTGTTGGTGACTTCTGCTACCATCAATGATGAACTGCATTTCTAATGTCAGACTGTTTGTGTTAGCACTTCGGATGGCTACTGTATGCTTTAATGTGTGTGTATGCTAGATATGCTGAGACAGCAGTCTGTCAATCTTTCCACAAGGGACTGTGATAAACATTATGTGTATTTTTCGTTGGCACAGGAGCGGAGCAAAGATGGGGGTGACCTGTTTGCTATGAAGCTGAAACTAAGACTACCAGATTGTGGACATGTTTAATTGAATGATTAGCTTGACTATGTCTGACCAGTTGATAAGAGATTGTGGACATGTTTGATTGAATGATTAGTTTGACTATGTTTCATTGAATGATTATTTTGACTATGTCTAACCAGTTAATTACAGATTGTGGATATGTTTGATTGAATGATTAGTTTGACTATGTCTAACCAGTTAATTACAGATTATGGATATGTTTGATTGAATGATTAGTTTGACTATGTCTGACCAGTTGATAAGAGATTGTGGACATGTTTGATTGAATGATTAGTTTGACTATGTCTAACCAGTTGATTACGGATTGTGGACATGCTTGATTGAATGATTAGTTTGACTATGTCTAACCAGTTGATTACAGATTGTGGACATGTTTGATTCAATGATTAGTTTGACTATGTCTAACCAGTTGATTACAGATTGTGGACATGTTTGATTGAATGATTAGTGTACTATGTCTAACCAGTTGATTAGAGATTGTGGACATGGTTGATTGAATGATTAGTTTGACTATGTCTAACCAGTTGATTAGAAATTGTGGACATGTTTGATTGAATGATATAGTTTGACTATGTCTAACCAGTTGATTAGAGATTGTGGACATGGTTGATTGAATGATTAGTTTGACTATGTCTAACCAGTTGATTAGAGATTGTGGACATGTTTGATTGAATGATTAGTTTGACTTTGTCTAACCAGTTGATTAGAGATTGTAGACGTGGTTGATTGAATGATTAGTTTGACTATGTCTAACCAGTTGATTAGAGAACAAACAAACGAACAAACTTTATTTTTTAAGGGTTACAAATTTGGCACGCAGGCCGTCTTACATTCGGCCCTTCCAAACACCCGTCTTTCACACTGCAGCTGTATTTTATCAAAAAGCATGTAATATTTATATGATAATATGCATACTATGAATATCAAAAAAGAGAAGAAAAAAAAACACACAAAAGAATGGGTAGTAAAATGCATGCACGCGCACACACCCATACACTCACACACCCACGTACCTTCACATACACATTAACACACCCCATTCACCCACATACAAAGCTACAAATCCACACAGACACGCACATTCCACACACATACAAACATACAGATTTAAAAACAGAGACACACCCATAGAAACAAATGCAGACACATACACACAAACAGACATACACACACATACCCAATCACACACGCTGATACACACACATGTGACACACACACACACATACACACACATGTTGACACATCCAGAGACACTACACACAGAGACATACACAGATATATACACACAGAGAGGCGCATATACACAGGCAATTATCCAGACATACAGGCACATACAAAGACACACCCACAAACACAACAAAGACACACGCATACAAACACACAGCTACATACACGTGGAACACATATACAAGCAAACACACGCACAGACACATGTAGACACAGATACACATACAGACAGTCCTACACGCGCAAACACACACATACACACAAACAAACACACACAGACACACATACATAGATACACACCCACAGACACACAATACAAATATCCTTACACACAGAGACGCACGTATACACAGGTATTCATGTCAACACACAAATACACACAGGCACATACCAACACACACACACAAACACAACAAAGACACACACACAGCCACACACACATAGAACACACAGACACGTAAACACATTCACAGGCTCATGCAGACGCACACACAAATACTCTTTAGACACATACACTCAGTCATACACACACACACGCACACACACTGACACACAAACATACATACATAGATACACACCCACAGACACCAAATATTAACACACGCAGACACAAAGATACACACAAACAAACACACATAGAGATTGTGGACATGTTTGATTGAATGATTAGTTTGACTTTGTATAACCAGTTGATTACAGGTTGAGGTCAAGGGGTCAAATCAGCTGATTATATATTATATGATATGTCTGGTCAGTTGATTGCAGTGTCAGGTCTCATCAGTTCAGTTATATGGTCCATTCATTTATGTTTGACTAGTTGGTTACATAGTTGTTTAAGTATGTTTGATCGATTTGTTGCATAGTTGTTTAAGTATGTTTGATCAATTTGTTGCATAGTTGTTTAAGTATGTTTGACTAGTTGGTTACATAGTTGTTTAAGTATGTTTGACTAGTTGGTTACATAGTTGTTTAAGTATGTTTGATCAATTTGTTGCATAGTTGTTTAAGTATGTTTGATCAATTTGTTGCATAGTTGTTTAAGTATGTTTGATCAATTTGTTGCATAGTTGTTTAAGTATGTTTGACTAGTTGGTTACATAGTTGTTTAAGTATGTTTGATCAATTTGTTGCATAGTTGTTTAAGTATGTTTGACTAGTTGGTTACATAGTTGTTTAAGTATGTTTGACTAGTTGCTTACATAGTTGTTTAAGTATGTTTGATCAATTTGTTGCATAGTTGTTTAAGTATGTTTGATCAATTTGTTGCATAGTTGTTTAAGTATGTTTGATCAATTTGTTGCATAGTTGTTTAAGTATGTTTGACTAGTTGGTTACATAGTTGTTTAAGTATGTTTGATCAATTTGTTACATAGTTGTTTAAGTATGTTTGATCAATTTGTTACATAGTTGTTTAAGTATGTTTGATCAATTTGTTACATAGTTGTTTAAGTATGTTTGATCAATTTGTTACATAGTTGTTTAAGTATGTTTGATCAATTTGTTACATAGTTGTTTAAGTATGTTTGATCAATTTGTTACATAGTTGTTTAAGTATGTTTGATCAATTTGTTACATAGTTGTTTAAGTATGTTTGACTAGTTGGTTACATAGTTGTTTAAGTATGTTTGATCAATTTGTTACATAGTTGTTTAAGTATGTTTGATCAATTTGTTACATAGTTGTTTAAGTATGTTTGACTAGTTGCTTACATAGTTGTTTAAGTATGTTTGATCAATTTGTTGCATAGTTGTTTAAGTATGTTTGATCAATTTGTTACATAGTTGTTTAAGTATGTTTGACTAGTTGCTTACATAGTTGTTTAAGTATGTTTGATCAATTTGTTGCATAGTTGTTTAAGTATGTTTGATCAATTTGTTGCATAGTTGTTTAAGTATGTTTGATCAATTTGTTGCATAGTTGTTTAAGTATGTTTGATCAATTTGTTACATAGTTGTTTAAGTATGTTTGATCAATTTGTTGCATAGTTGTTTAAGTATGTTTGATCAATTTGTTGCATAGTTGTTTAAGTATGTTTGATCAATTTGTTGCATAGTTGTTTAAGTATGTTTGATCAATTTGTTACATAGTTGTTTAAGTATGTTTGATCAATTTGTTGCATAGTTTGGTCAAGCATATTTAATGAATTGATTGCATGGTTAGACTAAAATTCTCTCTGTGGTAGATTAAATTGTTTTGTCAGATGTTATCAAAATTTTGCAACTAACTGCCGTCCTCTTCTTCAGTTAAATGTAAATATTACACTGGTTATCTCTTGATTATTTGCCCATGTAATATGAATCAAATGTGTTCAGCTATGGCTGATGGTAATGCCAGGTTTTGGTGACACTGTTGATTTCTTTTATTCAAGTGGCTAACAGGCAAAAAGTAGAGGCTAAACGAGGGCAAGAGGTTTTAAGGATTTCTCATGGGGGACAGAAGCCACAGCGAAATACAGCCTTGGTTCAGGTAGACCCTTCAGGCAGCTCACAGGCAGAACTAGCTACATCTGTGGTAAGTTTCTATTTACAGTTTACATTCCCATTTATTTATGTTTGTATTTACCCTTTACGTGAACGATTCAGTTTGTGCTAGTTCTTCTTCTCCACTTCTTTAAGTTACTACCTCAAAGTGTGTGGAGAGAAGATGTAAGGATTCTCTGTGTGCCCTTTTGTATAAATTAGTATTTAGTTCCTTGAGGCTGTTCTTGATGTCGTCATTTCTTTTTCTGCTGGTTCTTCCCCTTGCTCTGTGTCCATTATGTTTCTTCGTCATGGCTCTCTGTGGTAGTTGGTACCAGGACATTTACATCAGATGGCCAAACAACCTCATCTGTTGCTCTTTAATCAATTCTATCACTGGTGTCAGTCTTAGTCTTCTTCTTATTTTTAATTTTAAATGTTATCTCGTTTTTGCCAATCCTGCATCTTTTCTGAGACATCTCATCTCTTTTTTGATTAGTTTGGACTCAACTGTTTTAGTAAGAGTCCATGTTTGACACTGGTAGCATAAAACTGGCCAAATAATAGTTGTTAGATTTGGCTTGGTAGACACAACTCCTTGACTACATTGAACAGCTCCTTGACTTTTGTGAATATCACATTCTCATTCACTATTCTCATTCACTATTCTCATTGACTATTCTCATTCATAAATATTTAATGGTCCTAGACGTGGTCATAACAAACCTGGCGAACATTGAGGCAGAGAAAACTGTCACAGTTTTATCACATTGTGTGTTGTGTTCTCTAACTTTTCTGCTAGTTAAATGCACATAAACAGCTTGTGCTTACTTTTGATGTCTCATCATCACAGTTGTGATAAATGGAGGTTTTATGCCCTGCATTTTTGCCACAGGTACCCATTTTCTGCACCTCCTTTGGGATTTCATCAAGGCTCCATGAATGACATTAAATGTTAGGGCGAGACCGTTCTTGACCAAGTCCAGGATTAGTATTCCTAAGCCCAACCAATGTGCACAATCCGGCCTTACCATTATCACTCTTCTGTTCTTTTTTTTTTTTTTTTTTTGTACGAATGGATGCTCCTTTTTTGCGAATGGATGCTACTTTTTGTGTGAATGGATGCTACTTTTTGTGTGAATGGATGCTCCTTTTTAGGTGAATGCATGCTCCTTTTTGTGTGAATGGATGCTTCTTTTTGTGTGAATGGATGCTCCTTTTTGTGTGAATGGATGCTCCTTTTTGTGTGAATGGATGCTTCTTTTTGTGTGAATGGATGCTTCTTTTTGTGTGAATGGATGCTCCGTTTTGTGTGAATGGATGCTCCTTTTTGTGTGAATGGATGCTTCTTTTTGTGTGAATGGGTGCTTCTTTTTGTGTGAATGGATGCTCCTTTTTGTGTGAATGGATGCTCCTTCTTGTGTTAATGGATGCTCCTTTTTGTGTGAATGGATGCTTCTTTTTGTGTGAATGGATGCTCCTTTTTGTGTGAATGGATGCTCCTTTTTGTTGGAATGGATGCTCTTTTTTTAAACGTATTGTGCAATATACACAGCTCTGGTCGTGCTGGGAACTTTGATGGTGTTGGGCTAGAGACTCACCTGCAGACCTGGCTGTCTTCAGTTTGAGTTTGCATCAAGTCAGATTTGTTCCACATCAGCCCAGTCTAAATGGGTTCCAGGTTAAGTCCTAGGAAGTAAAGGCAGCCAGCTTTATGTTGACCACATTATCCATCAAGCTTTTAGGGGGTCTCCTTGGCACTCTGAAGGTCGCGGTTCGCTGCACAGCTGCGCCCTTCAGCTTACAAGTGCAATCTTTACACTGGGGATCATCGCCGGAGCTCCGGAGTTCATGCTCTGCATGGTGCTCTCGGCGTGCATTCTGCAGATAGAGACTGAGTGATATGGGATACACCCGGTGTATACACAACTTTAAAGACCAGTCAGCTCTCGATGGGTTAAAGGTTAAAGTTGAGAGGATAGACTTCACTGCACCGGGTGTATCCCATATCAATAGTACAACAGTACTTTTTTATTCCTTGTCTATTTTTTAGCCTTCCTTTATTTTATTTTATTTCATTCACTCCATATCACATTCTTTAAAAAGTTGCTCATATCACCCCTTAGAGATTTGAATACTCTCCTCTTTGTTACCATTGTGTAGTTAATTACGTGTTCGAGAAAGGCCACCGGCTGAAATGTTGTTTTGTGCACCTTTATCTGCTTTCCCATTTTGTTAAGCTTTTTAGTCATATTTCACTGGAATTCCTGGTATTGAAGGTGTAAAGGTAAAGTTGGGAGATGTGATCCAGCGTCATTGCACACGGTTATAAACCATAAGTGCCATGCCACCAGTACGGTCAGCTGATAAGAAACTGTCTGCCTATGTCGCTGTCCGCATGCAACTCCGTAGCTACAGCGATGTTCCTCCATTTACCCCAGAGTGTTAATTCTGGTACCCATTACCTAGAGGCTGGGTGAACCCTGAGAACCACCTGGTTTTGAACACCAGCCGTGGGCTGCAGTTACCCCCATATTTTTAACCCTTTTTGGCGCAAATGAGCACGCCATGGGTTGCTTCTGAAGGAGGAAGACATGTTAACTGATCAGCTACCACCCACATATAGCTGGGTGGACCCCTGCCAGTAAGATATTGATCCGACACAGCATGTGTGCTGCGATGAGTGTATGGGTTATGTTACACCTGGAGAATAGAGAATAGTGGGGTCCTTAAGAAAGTCCTCTGGTGAATTAGAGACGGGTAAAATATGTCTAGGTCGGCCTCTACTTCAGTATAACCTGCAATTGTTGAGTTATATGTTAAAACTGTGTAGCCATCTGATTGTACTCTCAGTTATATGTTAAAACTGTGTAGCCATCTGACTGTACTCTCAGTTATATGTTAAAACTGTGTAGCCATCTGATTGTACTCTCAGTTATATGTTAAAACTGTGTAGCCATCTGACTGTACTCTCAGTTATATGTTAAAACTGTGTAGCCATCTGACTGTACTCTCAGTTATATGTTAAAACTGTGTAGCCATCTGACTGTATTCTCAATTATATGTTAAAACTGTGTAGCCATCTGACTGTACTCTCAGTTATGTGAGAAAACTGGAGCTCTAAAGTGTGGCTTTATACTTATTTAGCTGATTGTTCCCAACATGAAAGGCAGCAGATCCATTTAGGGTCTTCTGCAGTCACGGCATTGGTATCAGAGTTTCCCCTCCGTGCATTGTGGTTTACAACTAGGCTTTGATATCTGAGCCTATCAACCCAGCACAAATGATTTCATCGAACCCTTCATTAGATACCCTTTATGACATGATTGTCGGGGTCAGTGGGTCTGTTATTCTTGTTGCCTGTATTGTCTTGTATCCTTCTGAGTAAATAGTCGTCTATCCTCTGAATAACGATCCAAAATTATTGAGGCCGAAAATATACCCCAACAGGGCCTCAGTCACATGTAAATTGCTGACTTCTGGCGACCACCACCGAGACTATCTCCCGTGCCGCAGAGTGGGGCTAAACTAGATGGCTGGGACTCACGAGCAAATAAAATGAAGCTGCAGGAGATGTGGTAGTTGCTGCTCGTGAGTCCCAGCCATATAGTTTTGCGCCACTACATGCGGTGCCGGAGATTCTCTCGACGGTGGCGCTAGTCACCGGAAGTCCGCAATTTACATGTGACTGAGGCCCTGTTAGGGTATATTTTCAGCCTTGATAATTTGGTACCGTTATTCGGAGGATAGCCAAATAGTCTTTCATAATCTCATCTTTTCTTGATCATTCTTTTCTTGTATACAGTCACTTACGCATATCTTGTCAAATGTCTTGAAGTTTTCATGCATACAACTGGGGTGACCATTTGTATGTCTGCAGGACTTGACCTACATCTTCCACCCAGACTACATCCCCATCTACAGACAGATGAGGTACCAAGTCTGTGATGTGCACCACCCAGAGGTGCAGCGACGGGTGCATGAGAATGATGGACAGGTAATCGTCATAATCGTAGAAACCAAACAAAAATGTCAAACTTGGTCCTCTTTCAGCTGCCCGAAGGCCTGCTTTATTGAAGACAGTTTCTTTGCTATCTGATTTAGTTTGATTCGTTGTGGCCATCATTTTCGCCTAAGTTCGGGTATTTGCTGCTGCATCATGTCTGCTCGATCAGGTTTGGCTGGTGTAGTCCAGCTTTTTGGGAGGGGGTGTGGCAGCCCTAAGAAGGGATGGACAGGTATGTCTTGAAATAGTATTTATATTCCAGTGTCTTTATCTATCCTTAGAGTGGACTGTTATAACTCTTTAATGGTGATAGAGCAGCCATGTATTTGCCGTCTGTATGGACATCTTTAGTTAATTTCACTTTGATTTCATTGACTGGTCAAGTTACCTTGTTTTTTTGTCCATGTTATCTTAGAGACTTGAGAGTCACCCACTGCTGTACCTGATGCTTTAGGAAGTGAGACAGCTTTTTATTTGTGGAAAATTTGCTTTATGACAGTCCAGAACCACTTTTCTAAACCGTTCACCTTTAAGCAGTAGCTATCGACCTTCCTAATGCTGCGACCCTTTAATACAGCTCATCATGTTGTGGCGACCCCCAATCATACAATTATTTTCATTGCTACTTCATAACTCCAGTGAATATGTGTTTTGCAATGGTCTTTGGTGACCCCTGTGAAAGGATAATTTGACCCTAAATAGGGTCAGGACCCACAGGTTGAGAACCGCTGCCTTAAAGTCTTAGGGAGCTAGTGCTCAGTGACTTCTTCAAAGAGATTAAACACACAAAATTTGTGTGTCTGTCTGTACATTTTCAGTGAACTAATAACTCCTCCTAAATGATGGCCAGTAGACGGTTTAAATTTGCAGAGGCCATTCTGGCTAAAATTTCAAGTTCAGCAGTGATATTGGCAGCAAGGTTTATATTCATTTCTGACAACTACTTTAACAGTGACTAAAAATTAACATTCGCTGGCGTTATATCCATTTGAGTATCTCTTCTCTTACGTCTCTTGAAATAATTAGTTCTAAAAAGTTTACATATTGCTGTTATCTCCCTTCACAGTTTCAACATTAAGCTACCAGTGCCAAACCTGGACACTGTCTAAAGCCCATATAAGCAAAATCACCACCTGCAAGATGAGGTGCCTGAGAAAAGCAGCCAACCTAACCATACGAGATCGCGTTAATTTTTAAACTATCAGGCAAACTGTGGGAACGACACCTTGTACTAGATTCATCGAGAAACAGCAGATTAAGTGGTTTGGCCATCTCGTTAGAATGCAGCAAGATCAATTACCATCACAAGCACTACATCTCAGAAGAACAAGAACAAAAGGACGGCCGCAGAAAATATGGATCGACAACATTAAAGACACTGCGCCTTCACGGCATGACGATAGCCAGTGGCAACCAACGTGCACTGGATCACAAATTATTTTTCCTCCATGACACTTAATGGCAGAAGTGGTTGATGATGATGATAGTTTGACCTTGGAGGACGGTTCCAGTATCTGAATTAATTAATTGCTGAGGCAGTATCATACATCATATTGGGGGGGGGGGGGGAAGGGGGATATTAGAGGCTACCTAGACTGATTGTTCCCAAAGGGGGCGGTACCACCCTTTTCGGGGTGCTCGGGTAGTTGAGGGGTGGTAGCGGCATCGCTCAAATTTGTGGTGCATTGGATCTGGCCAGGGAACAGTAGATTTTCAGTTTCATTGTTCTCCAATGAAATGGTAGAGAGAGGGGTATCTTTATCAGTCCCATTTTAGGGCATCAGTCCGAAAAGTTAGCCTGAATCATGGTCCTTCCCATTTCTTGCTGTCTCATACAGCTCTCTCCACACCTTCCTTCCAGTTATTTATCTCTGTCTCTAACTATTGTCTGTGTTTTAGGTCTCCCTCTGTTTCTTACACCCTGTGTGTTCCAAAGGAAGAACTTTCTATTGTTATTCACTGTTAACATATAGTACTAACATATGTCCTGTCTGTCAGTTTTTGATAATGGCTGATAATGTTACTTTTCAGGAAACTGTCTGCACTGAGAGAGATGGATGGTGTGTTCCAGACTTTACAGATGTCTGCCGAGACATAATCAGTGAAGCTGTGGAGAAATTGTTTGCTAGTGGTGCTAGTTCTGTCTGACATATTGTCTGTCAGTTTTTAATAATGGCTGATAATGTTACTTTTCAGGAAACTGTCTGCACTGAGAGAGATGGATGGTGTGTTCCAGACATTACAGATGTCTGCCGAGACATAATCAGTGAAGCTGTGGAGAAATTGTTTGCTAAATTATGTTGTTTTTCAAATGTTGATCATGATTGCATGTATTTATTATGTTACATAATATACGCTGGAGTCCAATTTGTAGCCAAGACATTACATAACTTTTGGAAAGAATTCAGTGCCTTTGTTTCAACATAAGCTTCTGTGTTGATCATGTAAATGTGTCATGCTCATTTAGAGCTTATCGCTGCAATATTATGTTTTTTTGGCCAACACATCCAGCTTCTCCAGACATGTGTTGACCTGGGTTAGCCTTTCCGGAAACAATAGACTGTAAATGTGGAAGTTATTTTTCAGATGAAACAGTAAGCTGCATTTCTGTGAGTTTAGTTAGCTGTGGCAAGTGCAGTTGCCTGTTTACCTAGGTGGTAGATTTCCAAGACCCATTTGAGTGGGGGTTTTTCTTGTTCATGCAAGTCAACCCAGGTTAAAACAGGAACTAGAAAATGTATCTAGAAGTGTGATGTTGATGATATCGCACAAAGTGTCACCTGGTGTCAAATATGCACTGTATGACCAATTTTTGTGATGACATAAAAATTTGCTTAATATTTTAGTAATGCTAAATACACAAGAGAGGAGGTTGCGGATAGATGTGTACCAGTGACACATGGTATGGACTTTAAGAAGAAAAATGCCAACTACAGAAAAGACACAGATGTTATGTGTACACTGTCTGTGTTTATTTTAGATTTATTTTCTTACTCATAAAATCTTCTTCATTTCTGAAACTTTGAACTTTATTTTCTTCACTCATGCTATAATGCAAAAATGTCCGAGTGTCATTTACACTAGTTGCTCAGTAATCTGTGTACGGCACTGTAATCATTGTACGTGTAAATCTATACACGTTTTATCTTCTTCTGGTTTTTGAAAAACAATATTGACCGTCATGTAAATCTAAACATATTTATCTTCGTTTGGCCCTTAACATATCTTCTTCTTTTTCGCATTCACCGGCTGTAAACTCTGGAGAGTTCTCATTGTTCATCTACTTCTTGACTTTAGTCTTGTTCCAGCAACTTAAGTTTTTCATGGAAATCTGTTTTACAGATCTGGCTTATTTGTATGCAGACTGTTGGTTCCTTGCTTCTCAGGCAGATGCACTCTGGCTTTGAAGGAAACTGCTCAGAGGTTGACTCTTACAATGTGTTTGTTTAAGGAGGCAGCGGGTCTACTCTTGTTTTGTGTTTCTTCAGGGAGGCAGCGGGTCTACTCTTGTTTTGTGTTTCTTTAGGGAGGCAGCGGGTCTACTCTTGTTTTGTGTTTCTTTAGGGAGGCAGCGGGTCTACTCTTGTTTTGTGTTTGTTTAGGGAGGCAGCGGGTCTACTCTTGTTTGTGTTTTTTGTTTATTAGGAGGCAGCGGGTTTCTTGTTTAGGGAGGCAGCAGGTCTACTCTTGTTTTGTGTTTGTTTAGGGAGGCAGCAGGTCTACTCTTGTTTTGTGTTTGTTTAGGGAGGCAGCAGGTCTACTCTTGTTTTGTGTTTGTGTTTGTGTTTTGTTTAGGAGGCAGCAGGTCTACTCCTGTTTTTTGTTTACACTCGCAGGCAATGCACGCGCAGTGTTTAGGGAGGCAGCAGGTGTGTTTTTAGTTTTTAGGGAGGCAGCAGGTCACTCTTACAGTGTGTTTTGTTTGGGAGGCAGCAGGTCTACTCTTACAAATGTTTATGGAGTTTACTCTTTTTAGTGGTTTGTTTAGGGAGGCAGGTCAGGTCTTCTATGTTTGTTTAGGGAGGCAATGCAGTTCTACTTTTGTTTTTGTTTGTTTTAGGGAGGCAGCAGGTCTACTCTTGTTTTGTGTTTGTTTAGGTGTTTAGACTGTGTTGTTTTAGGGAGGCAGCAGGTCTATACTTACAATGTGTTTGTTTAGGGAGGCAGCAGGTCTACTCTTACAGTGTGTTTGTTTAGGGAGGCAGGCATTCAGTACTCTTTAGTGTAGTTTTGACACAGTCTACTCTTTTTTTGACTAAACAGCAAGGTCTACTTTCTTTTGTGTTTGTTTAAGGGAGGCAGCAGGTCTACTCTTACAATTTGTGCTACTGGTCAAAATCAGATTTCTACTTATTACAAGTGTGTTGTTTAGGGCAGGATCCCAATCTTACAGGTTTCAGTATTCCTTGTAGGGTGTAGGCCAGGGTTTTTTTTTTGTGTGTCAAAATCTACAGTACTGATTTGCTCAGGGTCCCACTGTGTGTGGTCAGAATTCCCACTGGTTTTGTGTGCCAGGCGGGTTCCGGACTGATCAGTACTGAGGCCAGGGTTCCACTGATGTAGCCAGGGTTCCACTGATGTAGCCAGGGTTCCACTGATGTAGCCAGGGTTCAACTGATGTAGCTAGGGTTCTGCACTGATGTAGCCAGGGCTCCACTGATGTAGCCAGGGTTCCACTGATGTAGCCAGGGTTCCACTGATGTAGCCAGGGTTCCAC
The DNA here is from genome assembly GCA_905116865.2 of Candidula unifasciata. Lineage (NCBI taxonomy): Eukaryota > Metazoa > Mollusca > Gastropoda > Stylommatophora > Geomitridae > Candidula > Candidula unifasciata. The sequence goes on along the minus strand of CAJHNH020004678.1, from coordinate 230,232 downwards.
TGATGTAGCTAGGGTTCTGCTGATGTAGCCAGGTTTTCACTGATATAGCCAGGGTTCCGCTGATATAGCCAGGGTTCCGCTGATGTAGCCAGGGTTTCACTGATGTAGCCAGGGTTCCACTGATGTAGCCAGGGTTCTGCTGATGTAGCCAGGGTTCCGCTGATGTAGCCAGGGTTCCACTCCTATGCTACAGCTGTAGTTTTATGATTTGTATAATTTCCTCTCCCACCCCCTACCCCACAACTCCCACCCCCCCCCCCCCCCCCCAGACTGAGATTGTGTATGTTGTATAATCTCCCATGCTATGTATGAGATTGTGTATGTTGTATAATCTCCAATGCTATGTATGAGATTGTGTATGTTGTATAATCTCCCATGCTATGTATGAAATTGTGTATGTTGTATAATCTCCCATGCTATGAATGAGATTGTTGTGTATGTTGTATAATCTCCCATGATATGTATGAGATTGTGTATGTTGTATAATCTTCCATGCTATGTATGAGATTGTGTATGTTGTATAATCTCCTATGCTATGTATGAGATTGTGTATGTTGAATAATCTCCCATGCTATGTATGAGATTGTGTATGTTGTATAATCTCCCACACTAAGACTGAGATTGTGTATGTTGTATAATCTCCCATGCTATGTATCAGATTGTGTATGTTGTATAATCTCCCACGCTAAGACTGAGATTGTGTATGTTCTATAATCTCCCATGCTATGTATGAGATTGTGTATGTTGTATAATCTCCCATGCTATGTATGGAGATTGTGTATGTTCTATAATCTCCCATGCTATGTATGAGATTGTGTATGTTGTATAATCTCCCATGCTATGTATGAGATTGTGTATGTTCTATAATCGCCCATGCTATGTATGAGATTGTGTATATTGTATAATCTCCCATGCTATGTATGAGGTTGTGTATGTTCTATAATCTCCCATGCTATGTATGAGATTGTGTATGTTCTATAATCTCCCATGCTATGTATGAGGTTGTGTATGTTGTATAATCTCCCATGCTATGAATGAGGTTGTGTATGTTCTATAATCTCCCATGCTATGTATGAGATTGTGTATGTTCTATAATCTCCCATGCTATGTATGAAGGTTGTGGTATGTTGTATAATCTCCCATGCTATGTATGAGGTTGTGTATGTTGTATAATCTCCCATGCTATGTATGAGATTGTGTGAGTTGTATAATCTCCCATGCTATGAATGAGGTTGTGTATGTTCTATAATCTCCCATGCTATGTATGAGATTGTGTGAGTTGTATAATCTCCCATGCTCACACTGAGATTGTGAGTTGTGTAGTCTCCCACACTGAGAGCAGTATAATTTCCTAAAGAAGTATAAAGCTATAGAAGTAAAGACTTATTTGTACTTATGCCTCATAGACTATACAAAATCATTTGACTGTGTAAAACAATAAAAAAGTAATTCAAACTGTTAAACATTGATGGGAATTATTCCTAAATGTGTAATAAAAGTCAATGGTGTTATTTTGGGACAAGTACAGAAACTTTAAGTAACTGGGCACAAGGATAACCTCAGAGATAAGAAACGAAAAGGACAGGCAAAAACTGCATTTTATAAAATGGACATCCTCTGTCATTGAAGGTTAGAAAAAAAATTCCTTGCTTGCTACATTAATCCAGTTTTAACATATGGCTGTGAGTCCTGGATAATCAGTAGGTAGGCCAAACAATTTCTTGAGGCCTCAAAGATGTGGTTTTACAGAAGAATGCTTAGAATACCTTGGACAGCCAAAAAGAGCAACCAGGAGGTTTTGAAAGCGGCGGGAGCTCGAAGACAACTTATCACAAACATCAGAAGGAGACAGTCATCATTTTTCAGCTCAGCCATGTTAAGGAAGACGTAAATGGATATTTTAGGAACCACTGAAAGAGGGTGATACGGAGAGGAGGAGAAAATCTTTGACAGTCTTGTAGCATGGCGTGGAGGTGTGTCAGCACACAAACTGATAGGCCTATATGCTGCAGAAAACCGCGGATTGTGGAGAGGCATGATCGCCCAAGCCAGTCGGCAAGGCCGATGATGATGATAATTTCCTACGGTAAGACTGAGAATGTGATGTTGTATAATCTGCCACATAAAGACACAGACTGAGTTGTAATCTGCTAGGCTAAGAATTAAGGTGCATAAATTGAACACCTTGTTTCGTGACGAGATCTTTGGACCCATCAAAAATGCAAACAGAGGTGAATGAATAGTGAGAAGCAACAACGAAATTCATTATCTGTTTAAATCACCACTGATCACTGGCATCATGAGAGCTAATAAACGGAAATGGTTGGGGCATATTGAAAGAATGTCAGATGACAAGTAAAAACTGTAAACACCAGGGAGATGAATGGTCGTAGACCACGAGGCGGACTAAGAAGACGATGGAGAGATAACGTCCAGAAAGACCTGCAAACACTTGGTGTTACCAATTGGAAAGATAAGGCCAACCAGAGAGAAGAATGGAGGCGGGTGATATCTGCAGCAATGAACCTCAAGGGATCGGAATGCTGAAGAAGAAGGATATTGAACACCCTGGGGTAAAGGGGACAGAATTACTGCAGCTTTGTAGGGCAAAACTATAAATGTAAGACGTAGTGATTCAGAACATGTCCTCTGTGGTATTTTCTGCAATTGTTCTGTAGCAAACCTAGTGAGTTTCATTTGGTAGACTGAGTGGGTACAATAATATGCTTCCAGCATGTCTTTGATGTGTACTCAGAGAACAACAGCACTTTTTTTTTTTTAAAGTATCCAGAAATCATGAGTTGTAAACCCTTTGGCTCGGTACTATGAATATCGCAACCCTTCGGCCTTGATTCCATGATGTTTAGTTGCGTATCCTTTACAGGACGTTGCAGAACCAACCCTAGCAGCCCCTGGCTATTGTGTCGTTTCTCTAGGCAAATTTACGTCCAGTAGTTACCACTGTCGAAACCAGCGCATGGCCTGCAGCTGGGATCGAACCCGGCACCCCGGCATTACGAAGCGTTCGCATCGACTTAGCCTCAGGGCCAACGCTTGATTTCATGATAGATACCTTAAATCTGGGAGAAATGTGGCTTTTCTGCCCACCCTCGGGCTTGAACCCGGACCACAAGGAGTTCGTCCCCCGGTCGCCGCGCAAAGGGTTTTAACCAACTGCACTAGCGAGCCAAGTAACAACAGCATTTATAATTTATTCAGATTTCAAGGCGATAAATGTGGGCGTGGGTGTTAGCATAGGCTCTCTCTCTCTCTCTCTCTCTCTATATATATATATATATATATATATATATATATATATTGTGTATGCGTATTATATATATATATATATATATATATATATGTGTGTGTGCGTGCGTGTATAATTGCGACTGAATATGCAAACACAGGTTTGAACATATTTATCTACCACAACAACATAAAGCCCTTTATGGTGATACTCTTTGAGAAGCCACATCGTATAACAGTCATTCCGTTGAGATGAGTCAGTTATCAAGCCAGTCAACGATATTTTGCCCCGTTTCTATATAAGGTAAATCTGTTCGTTTCTATATAAGGTAAACGCTTTCATGCTGCGTAAGTTGTTGTGTGGCTGTATTGAAATACAATTCGTTCCCGTCAAAGCGAATAGACGCTAGGTAAACGCTGAATCAGAACTGGATTCTAAGAAGCTTGCTGACCCAGATATCACATCACTTTGTGTACGAATATTTGCGGGGTTGGGGGTGCATATGAAGAGACGACGCTTTCGGCAGAAAAATGTGCATTTCTTGTATGTTTCAGCCAGTTCTTGAAGCTGCCCCTTTCATAGATAGGAAAAATCTCTACCTATCGCTGTAACTGGTTTCTTTACCGTTTCGTTTCACGCTGCTAGTAAAACGCTTTGGTCGATTGGTGATCTGCAAAAGGAGATGTTTCTATGGAGGTGTTTTTCAATGGCGGTGTTTCCATTTTACTGCGTATCTCTCCTGGCCATAAAAAACCACCACCCTCCTGTTTTCCATTAACCTTCTAACAGTGAAATGACAGCAATATTTTAGCTGTGTCAAAGGAAATTGTCACTATGCATATCTGGTCCGTAGCACTATACATAAACAAGACACAATGCAGTTCAAAACATTTAATAGATTGTGTTTGTATGTGTGTGTGTGTGTGTGTTGTGTGTGTTTCAGCAAGCACACTACGAGTTGAACAGAAATGAGATGGCATGAAACATTTCTCACGGAAACAGTAAGCAGTATACAAACACTGGGCTCTTGTGGCTGGGTCAACAGGTGTAACATGGAGGTTTGCCGTTGACAGCAACACTGGGCTATTTGTCGCCAGGTGAGACATGAAGGTTTGCCGTTGACAGCAACACTGGGCTCTTTGTCACCAGGTGAGATATGGAGGTTTGCCGTTGACAGCAACACTAGGCTCTTTGCCACCAGGTGAGATATGGAGGTTTACCGTTGACGGCAACACTGGGCCCTTTGCCGCCATGTGAGACATGAAGGTTTGCCGTTTACAGCAACACTGGGCTCTTTGCCACCAGGTGAGATATGGAGGTTCGCCGTTGACAATAACACTGGGCTTTTTATCGCTAGGTGAGACATAAAGGTTTGCCGTTGACAGCAACACTGTGCTCTTTGCCGCCAGGTGAGTCATGAAGGTTTGCCGTTGACAGCAACACTGGGCTCTTTGCCGCCAGGTGAGACATGGAGGTGTGTCGTTGGCAGCAACAGTGGGCTCTTGTAACTGGGTCACCAGGTGAGACATAAAGGTTTGCTGTTGACAGCAACACTGTGCTCCTTGTCGCCAGGTGAGACACGAAGGTTTGCTGTTGACAGCAACACTGGGCTCTTGTAGCCGGGTCACCAGGTGGGACATGGAGGTTTGCCGTTGACAACAACACTGGGTTCTTGTAGCTGGGTCACCAGGTGAGACATGAAGGTTTGCTGTTGACAGCAACACTGTGCTCTTTGTCGCCAGGTAAGACATGAAGGTTTGCCGTTGACAACAACACTGGGCTCTTGTAGCGGGGTCACCAGGTAAGACATGAAGGTTTGCCGTTGACAGCAACACTGGGCTCTTGTAGCGGGGTCACCAGGTGAGACATGAAGGTTTGTCGTTGACACCAACACTGAGCTCTTGTAGCTGAGCCATCAGGTCAGACATGAAGGTTTGTCGTTGACAACAACACTGGGCGGTTGGTCACCAGGTGAGACATGAAGGTTTGTCGTTGACACCAACACTGAGCTCTTGTAGCTGAGCCATCAGGTCAGACATGAAGGTTTGTCGTTGACAACAACACTGGGCGGTTGGTCACCAGGTGAGAGATGGAGGTTTGCTGTTGACAACAACATTGCTGACTCAAATACATCTCCAAGGAACGAAGTCATCGTACTTGCGTGTGAGGTCATAGGTTGTTTTTTAGACAGGGTTAGAATTCTCCTTCTTAACATTCACCGTCTGTAAACTCAAAAAGATGATTTTAGGTGCTCACCCGCTTCTAAATTGTGGACTTTATCCAGAACTAGAATGTTGCGTGTACATCTCTTTTACAGATTTAGTTTATTTGAATGCTAAATCTTGTTTTAATAGCCTCTCAGTCAGATGCACTCGGGCGTCGACGGAAAAGACCTCAATTAGTCGCCTCATGCGAAATGTTTGTAGAGGGGAGGGGGGTGCAGTGTGTCTGTTCTCCCCCCTTCCCCTCCCCCCAACGCCCCAGACGGTGCTGGAATAAATACCTAGGAATGGAAGACAGCTCAGCATGATCAGGGAGACGACTTCAACACGTCTTGCGGCTAATCTGGCGATAATTGTACTACAATCATCTTGTGGTGTGCCGATAACCATAGGTAGTTTACATATTTGTATACACTGAGGATGACAGCTGAGCGTCTGAAAAGAAACTGATTAAACACAAATGTTGACAACGATGGTCCTGAAATCCCATGCTATCATTGTAGATGGCTTTTCTAAACACGGGTCAGTCTTGCTATTCACACATCGCCATGGGCTGTGTGTCCCATGGCTCCTCGTAGCGCAGTATAACACTATCGTCTGGAAAGACGGAAAGGTGACAATGTAAAAAATACACTAAGTACGTCTAAGTATGGAATATAGCAGAATATATATATATATATATATATATATATATATATATATATATATATATATATATATATATATATATATATATATATATATATATAGTCGGCTCTGTGGCTAAGTCGATGCGAACACTTCGTAATGCCGGGATGCCGGGTTTGATCCCAGCTGTGGGCCATGCGCCTTGCGTTGGTTTCGACAGTGGTATAAAGAAAGCCGACCGTCCAGAGGCAATGGCAAACTACTGGATGTAAATTTTCCTAGAAAAACCACACAACAGCCAGGGGCTGTTGGGTTTGGTTCTACAACATCCTGTAAAGGAGACGCAGCTAACTGTAGCCATATATATATATATAAAATGAGAAAATTAGGCATGGGCTTATACGTTTAGTTTATCTCACATTCAAGGTACTTGACAATGTACTTGCTTGCATTCCCTGGCCTGACAAACATAACTGAGTAAGGCCCCTCCAGGAACCTCGAGACAACATGTAACAGTTACCCAAGGCTCTTCAAATCCCCGGGGTGATAAATCATTCACGGGTGTTATGTTATGTCAGCACACTGGAAGTCACTGCACATCGGGCATTTCCTCAGATGGAGCAGTCACTGCAAGATGCCTCTATTGACTGTTCCCATGAGAGCCATTTATGTGTGCTACAGTAGGACTTCCCACGGTATCATTCCCAACCCATGCAGTGTGTGGGTATCCTTCTAAGAAATGGTGATTGTGTAACTCTTCATAAATCTAACTCTTCATGCATGCCTAGACGAGTCTCAGTGGCTTCAACCCTAACTCTTCATGCATGCCTAGACGAGTCTCAGTGGCTTCAACCCTAACTCTTTATGCATGTCTAGATGAGTCCCAGTGGCTTCAACCCTAACTCTTCATGCATGCCTAGACGAGTCTCAGTGGCTTCAACCCTAACTCTTCATGCATGCCTAGATGAGTCACAGTGGCTTCAACCCTAACTCTTTATGCATGTCTAGATGAGTCACAGTCCCTCTTCATGCATGTCTAGATGAGTCTCACTATCTTCAACCCTAACTCTTCATGCATGCCTAGATCCCAAACCCTAACTCTTTATGCATGCCTAGATGAGTCCCAATGGCTTCAACCCTAACTCTTTATGCATGTCTAGATGAGTCCCAGTGGCTTCAACCCTAACTCTTCATGCATGTCTAGATGAGTCCCAGTGGCTTCAACCAACCTTAACTTCAACCCTAACTCTTCATGCATGTCTAGATGAGTCCCAGTGGCTTCAACCCTAACTCTTCATGCATGCCTAGATGAGTCCCAGTGGCTTCAACCCTAACTCTTTATGCATGTCTAGATGAGTCCCAGTGGCTTCAACCCTAACTCTTCATGCATGCCTAGATGAGTCTCAGTGGCTTCAACCCTAACTCTTCATGCATGCCTAGATGAGTCACAGTGGCTTCAACCCTAACTCTTTATGCATGTCTAGATGAGTCCCATGAGTCAACCCTAGTGGCATGCCTAGATGAGTCCCAGTGGCTTCAACTCTTTATGCATGCCTAGATGAGTCCCAATGGCTTCAACCCTAACTCTTCATGCATGCCTAGATGAGTCCCAATGGCTTCAACCCTAACTCTTCATGCATGCCTAGATGAGTCCCAATGGCTTCAACCCTAACTCTTCATGCATGCCTAGATGAGTCCCAATGGCTTCAACCCTAACTCTTTATGCATGTCTAGATGAGTCCCAGTGGCTTCAACCCTAACTCTTCATGCATGTCTAGATGAGTCCCAGTGGCTTCAACCCTAACTCTTCATGCATGCCTAGATGAGTCCCAGTGGCTTCTAGGGAGTGCTAGACTGTATGGCAACCATTGGACTCACCAGTCAAAGTGCTAGACTGTATGGCAACCACTGGACTCACTAGTCAAAGTACTAGACTGTTTGGCAATCAGTGGACCCACTAGTCAAAGTGCTAGACTGCATAGAAACTATTGTAATCATTGAAGAGGAGAATCAGTGTATAGAACACTCCCACCCCCCCCCCCCCTTTCTTCTCATTTCTCCTCTTATTTTTCTCTTATTGCTGCTGATAGTGCTGCTAGTACTATTACGACCACCACCGCCATCAATTCTACCACTGCTGATGCTGCTACTACTACTGCTACTACTGCACTGTCCACTACTACCACCACCACTACTACTGCACTGTCCACTACTACCACCACCACTACTACTGCACTGTCCACTACTACCACCACCACTACTACTGCACTGTCCACTACTACCACCACCACTACTACTACTGCACTGTCCACTACTACAACCACCACTACTACTTCTAATGCACTGTCCACTACTACCACCACCACTACTAATGCACTGTCCACTACTATCATCACCACTACTACTACTTCTAATGCACTGTCCACTACTACCACCACCACTACTACTTCTAATGCACTGTCCACTACTACCACCACCACTACTACTGCACTGTCCACTACTACCACCACCACTACTACTAATGCACTGTCCACTACTACCACCAACACTACTATTGCACTGTCCACTACTACCACCACCACTACTACTTCTAATGCACTGTCCACTAATACCACCACCACTACTACTGTACTGTCCACTACTACTACCACCACTACTACTACTGCACTGTCCACTACTACTACCACCACTACTACTACTGCACTGTCCACTACTACTACCACCACCACTACTACTTCTAATGCACTGTCCACTACTACCACCACCACTACTACTGCACTGTCCACTACTACTACCACCACTACTACTACTGCACTGTCCACTACTACCACCACCACTACTACTTCTAATGCACTGTCCACTACTACCACCACCACTACTACTGCACTGTCCACTACTACCACCACTACTACTACTGTACTGTCCACTACTACCACCACCACTACTACTGCACTGTCCACTACTACCACCACCACTACTACTGCACTGTCCACTACTACCACCACTACTACTACTGTACTGTCCACTACTACCACCACCACTACTACTGCACTGTCCACTACTACTGCACTCTCCATTACTACCACCACTACTACTGCACTGTCCACTACTACCACCACTACTACTACTGTACTGTCCACTACTACCACCACCACTACTACTGCACTGTCCACTACTACCACCACCACTACTACTACTACTGCACTGTCCACTACTACCACCACTACTACTGCACTGTTCACTACTACCATCACCACTACTACTGCACTGTCCAGTACTACCATCACCACTACTACTACTACTGCACTGTCCACTAATACCACAGCCACTACTACTGCACTGTCCACTACTACCACCACCACTGCTACTGCACTGTCCACTACTACTACCAACACTACTACTGCACTGTCCAGTACTACCATCACCACTACTACTACTACTGCACTGTACACTACTACCACCGCCACTACTACTGCACTGTCCAGTACTACCATCACCACTACTACTACTACTGCACTGTCCACTACTACCACCACCACTGCTACTGCACTGTCCACTACTACCACCACCACTACTACTGCACTGTCCACTACTACCACCACCACTACTACTGCACTGTCCACTACTACCACCACCACTACTACTGCACTGTCCACTACTACCACCACCACTACTACTGCACTGTCCACTACTACCACCACCACTACTACTGCACTGTCCACTACTACCACCACCACTACTACTGCACTGTCCACTACTACCACCACCACTACTACTGCAATGTCCACTACTACCATCACCAATACTAATGCACTGTCCACTACTATCATCACCACTACTACTACTACTACTGCACTGTCCACTACTACCACCACCACTACTAATGCACTGTCCACTACTACTACTACTACTGCACTGTCCACTACTACCACCACCACTACTACTGCACTGTCCACTACTACCACCACCACTACTACTGCACTGTCCACTACTACCACCACCACTACTACTGCACTGTCCACTACTACCATCACCACTACTACTACTCTGCACTGTCCCACTAACTACCACCAACCACTACTACTGCAATGTCCACTACTACCACCACCAATACTAATGCACTGTCCACTACTATCATCACCACTACTACTACTACTACTGCAATGTCCACTACTACCACCACCAATACTAATGCACTGTCCACTACTATCATCACCACTACTACTGCACTGTCCACTACTACCACCACCACTACTAATGCACTGTCCACTACTACTACTACTACTGCACTGTCCACTACTACCACCACCAATACTAATGCACTGTCCACTACTATCATCACCACTACTACTACTACTGCACTGTCCACTACTACCACCACCACTACTAATAATACTGCACTGTCCACCACCACTGTTACTACACTACCTACTACTACTATTTCTTATACTACTACTACTACTCCTACTACTATTACTACTACTACTATCGAAAGTCATACGCCACGGTGTCTTCAGTATAGACGAATTTCAAAACAGATACAACTGAAAACATATGTGAGAAGCTCAGGCTCGATATCAACAGGAAATGTGGCTCGCTTGCGTACACATTCGTCGTTAAAATAGTCGCGTGACATGGGAAATGTATGCCACTCTAAAACTATTTGGTAAATGAAAGAATAGTATCACATCCAGAGCACAATGTCCGATGCAAACATTGATAGTTAAGGGGAAGGATGAGAAGTTTGGAGGAGTTTTTAAAACGGCATGGCTTGGAGTCTCTTGAACAGGGTTTTCCAACTTTTTGTTCAGCCCCCCCCCCCCCCCCCACCTCCCTTTAAAAATATGATATGAATTCATGCTTACTTAAACAAAATTAAAAATTAAAAAAAAATTAAAAGACTACAGAAAGGAAAATCAATCATCAGCACTATTAACAACAACTTGGACAAAAAACATATACATAAATCAAAGTGTCAAACAAAATAATAGAAACAATCAGCAATAACTAGTAATGTCACTACATATATCATGGTTGACACTTCTGTTCTGTCTTGATGGTAATTGCTTTGTTTTTTGGTCTGAAGTTAGACAAGGCACAAACGATGAGCGTTCTTCGCATCAAGCTAGCAGCCCACTTCTATTTTTATGACTGCACACTTTTAGTTTATAAAATTGAGCAAAAAGTGGTTATGACACGTACAAAGCAGTATCAAAATTGCTCGACGCCCCATAGAATTTCCCTGCAGGGCTCGCCACCATGTTGAAAACAGTTGCTCTAGAAGTAACGGGGGTTGTATATATCCGCATTGTCCCACAACTCAGCTGAGGTTATGTTGCATCCACACAGGAGACGCTAAATATTTAAAGGCAATAAAAGTTTTCACATTTGTCCACTCAGTGATTTGTCGCTGTCTCATTGACAGTGCATACAACTCCACAAGAGTTTTCCAGTAATTGTTATTTCTGCACCGCTCGTCAAGAGTTGTCGGCTCTGTGGCTAAGTCGATGCGAACGTTTCGTAATGCCGCAATGCCGGGTTCGATCCCAGCTTCAGGCTATGCGCCTTGCGTTGGTTTCGACAGTGATATCAAGAAAGCCGACCGTCCAGGAAGCAATGTCAAACTACTGGACGTAAATTTGCCTAGAAAAACCACACAACAGCCAGGGGCTGTTGGGGTTGGGTTTGCAACGTCCTGTAGAGGATACGCAACTAACCGTCAAGAGTTGCCACGTAGCTTATTACCGTACAACTCGACAAGGTCTCAGAACGAATTCTGCAGTTAAAATGAGTGGCTGCAGGTAGAAATTACACCAGATCAAGTTCTTTCTGAATCAGCAAACCACTCAGCCAAGTACCCCAGTTTAACCACATCCGATACGTGTGGTGTTTATTGAAGACATGTTCTTTCTGGATCAGCAGACCACCCAGCCGAGTACATTATGAATTCATCTCTGCCATTTGATCCTTGCTGTTCTTCAAGAAGCCGTTTATTTCAAGGCTGATGTGGGTCTTCGTGAGAAGCTGTTGAGCCGTTTGCCTCTAAAAGTTGTGGTTTTGGTTTCTAGTCGCTGGAGCTACCGCGTTTGTGCCACGCTCTCATCATGTACTTAAACACCTGTTTATATGGAATAAAATCAAGAACCTCACCAACACACACCATCCACCATAACATGATAAGAACGTAACGGACAGATCACCTACCAGGGACTTAAAAAGTGACACGACCAAACGATAATACAGACATAGCGACACACAATAACATGGAAGTGTGAGTGTTTAAGTGTAGAAGTACAGGTTTGTCCTGAATGTAAGTACATTTATATAGGCATTGGTTGATACATATGACAGAGTATGCATGTGTATGAAATGTCAAATAGTTATGCATACACGGATAATGATGAAAGGAAGGACACACATGTAGTGTTGTCTGCGTGTATGAATGCTCGGGTGCAAGCACGCATACACTTGGCTGGAGCAGGACTGAGGTTCAGTAATGGACGAGCAACCAGAACTTTCCGCCAGAGTGTACAGCTGGTGAACGCGAAGAAGAAGAAGACAAGACTGAGATGTTCATGGTTTTGTCTGTGGGTGTCTGAGACCTTTCATGAATCCATTTACCTTCACCTCTTACCTTGCTTCTTTCATTTCACACTCTCTGCCGTGCCCCCCCCCCTCCCCCTCCCCTCCCAGTCGTGCAGCCCAGTTGCTTTGATAACACGACTCCCCTCGTGTATTTTAATTTATGTAAAGTGATATCCCTTTAGATCGACGGTGTTGAAAGTGGCGGATACACATTTATAGCCCACCCCTGAACCACTGAAAAGTTTCTTGCGTAGTGTGGGGTGGTGGAGGGGTGCCTAGGCTTTGAGTGTGCAGCAGAGTTAGTGTAAAGGGACAGCGTATGTGTTTATGTATGTGTGTTTATGTGTATGTATGTTTGATAGTATGAGGGCGTTTTCATGGTGCGTTATTGACGTTACCTATGGAACTTGGGAGGGGCCGTAATCCGATAGAATCCAAGGGGATGGTCATGTTGTAGAAAAAGCTGGTTTTTAACCGTACAACAGTGGATCTAAAACCGTGGCTTACATCTCGGCCCCTGAAATATGTTACTACATTTGGTTCTTTATTAATATCCCACCCCCAGATGAGATCACATGACAGTCTAACATTTAAGAGGGTGTTAACACTGGGTTTCCCAGCTTTCTGAAGCTTTTAACGACTCAAAAACATCTATAACTGGCCCTAACCCCAACCCACCTACGTCCCACGAGAGAATGTAGCCTAGGTCCCACGACTGCATGCAGCCTATCTACCACCCCCTGAATAGTTAGACTGTCTCGTGACCTGCGAATTTCCCGTTTGGGGTAGGATATTAAGAAAGCACTCAACTTTTCGGTGGACGTTTTAAAATCACGTTGCAAATGTCTACATTGAATAACCTTTTAGAATCACAAGCAGACATCTTGACTGATGGTTTTGCCACTTTCGCTTTCAGAATCAAACATGTGTAGGTTATGTCTACTGTCAGTCGCTTGTATCTTGAAATAATTGAAGGTGATTCATTTGTGTGCTGCCTCTTTTACATATATATATCGTCTGTCTTCATTATCGACCTGTAATGAAAGTCAGCCCACTTCACTGTAGGCTGTGTCAGCCCACTTCACTGTAGGCTGTGTCAGCCCACTTCACTGTAGGCTGCGTCAGCCCACTTCACTGTATGCTGTGTCAGCCCAATTCACTGTAGGCTGTGTCAGCCCACTTCACTGTAGGCTGTGTCAGCCCACTTCACTGTATGTTGTGTCAGCCCACTTCACTGTAGGCTGTGTCAGCCCACTTCACTGTAGGCTGTGTCAGCCCACTTCACTGTATGACGTGTCAGCCCACTTCACTGTAGGCTGTGTCAGCCCACTTCACTGTAGGCTGTGTCAGCCCACTTCACTGTAGGCTGCGTCAGCCCACTTCACTGTATGCTGTGTCAGCCCACTTCACTGTAGGCTGTGTCAGCCCACTTCACTGTATGCTGTGTCAGCCCACTTCACTGTAGGCTGTGTCAGCCCACTTTACTGAATGGCTTGTCAGCCCACTTCACTGTATGGCGTGTCAGCCCACTTCACTGTATGGCGTGTCAGCCCACTTCACTGTATGGCGTGTCAGCCCACTTCACTGTATGGCGTGTCAGCCGACTTCACTGTATGGCGTGTCAGCCCACTTCACTCTATGCCGTGTCAGCCGACTTCACTGTATGCTGTGTCAGCCCACTTCTCTGTATGCCTTGTCAGCCCACTTCACTGTATGACGTATCAGCCCACTTCACTGTATGCTGTGTCAGCCCACTTCACTGTATGCCATGTCAGCCCACTTCACTGATGCCGTATCAGCCCACTTCACTGATGCCTTGTCAGCCCACTTCACTGTATGGCGTGTCAGCCCACTTTACTGTATGCCGTGCTCATCGTTGCTTTGGGGGAAAATATAAACAGAAGGCGTGGTTTTTGGAAGAAGAGGCAGGTATACCCAAGAGAGACATGACTTTCGTGGTATACTGGAAGAAGAGGCAGGCATACCCAAGACAGACATGAATTTCGGGGTATACTGGAAGAAGAGGCAGGTATACCCAAGACAGACATGACTTTCGGGGCATACTTGGCATCAGGAAGGAGAGAACCGGTAAAAACTGGAGTGCTTTAGGACATTCCGTCCCATGCGCAACAAAGCTGTTGTATGAACAATGCATTGGGTTTTACATTCGAGTTGCGTAGTGAACGGGCACCCCAGTACCCCGGGCATGTTCATAAATGCACCACCACATCTTTATCAGCCAGCGTTGACGCAGTCTGAGTACATGTTAGTTGTGTCTTTCCTCCCAGCGTTACAGTTCGCCAGGTCCTGCGATCAGTTCCCTTATAATCATTCTCTTCGTGCCACGTTGGTCTGTTTGCGTTCACGCAATATCTTTGTAGAATGTCAGTCAACCAGTTCATTCATTCAGTAGCATGTCCCTCGCGGAGCCTCGCTGCCATAACAACCCTCCGGAAAACCTTCCTTTCCTGAGATCGTCAAGATGTCCCTGCGTCTGTCTACACCCATCTGAGATCATCTGCCTTTCAAATCCTGCATTGCCATCTTCTCCTTGAGCACTTCCTCTTCCCCTCCCTCCCAGGCAGTATACCCCTCCATTATTGTTCTCTCTAGGACTTTCCTCGTGACGTTTCAAGTGACCAAAGTGATTTCAATTTTCTTTGTTTTATTGTCTTTACCTAGCCACCCTCTTCAATATTCAACTCTTGAAAGATGGATGCATATTGTTCTTTTCTTTACCCAATATATTCTTAGAACCTGTCTGTACCATTTATATTCAATGCAACGTATGCGCTTTCCGTTTATGTTGTTTATAAGTGTCCAGGTCTCACAGGGGCGTAATGTTAGAATCCATGGGAAAGATGCATGCTCTTAAAAATCTGACCTTTGTATTTCTATTTGTACAGTTCCATCATAATTATTCAGTTGTTTTAGTCTTTGAAGAGCAATTGATAGACGGACCGTTTGGTTTCTTTCATTGTGTCACCATTGTTGGTTGACCAGTGACCCAAATATTTAAGAATTTTCCACCACTTCCAATCCTTCCTCATTAACATATATTTCCTTCTCCATGGCAGTTTTGTCAACCAGTAATATGTGCAATGCACGTGCGTCTTCTGCTCACAGCCGTGTAATCGTCATTGTAAGTTTTCAGTCACTTGCCGATTTGGGAGCGGACTCTACAACATGTCGTTCTCTTGCGTTTACTCTGGGGGTTTTTTTTTCCCGCTTTTTTCCCGTCTCCCCCGAATCTTGTGTTTGAATATTATGGTGTGCAAGGAATGCTAGCTCATCTCTCTCTATTGCTCCCTATTTTAAGTAATAAACTTTTTAAAGGTTTATTTATTGCCCATACCTTCTTTCAGCATTTAATCATGACTGAGTATTGTCGCGAACGAAACGTTTAATCATGAGAAGATATTACAGATTATCTCTGTGCCCGAAGACCAGATACTCATGCAGAAAATACGGAATGCATACAGAACCACCTAATTCACATTGAGTAACAAGGGGAGGAATATAATATGAAAATAAACACCTTCACGAAGACAGAGTCAATGAGGACTGATAGGAATACATAAAGACAATTTAGAAATTAAATTTAAAAACAACACCTTGACTGTACAACATAGAAATTTAAGCAACTTCACTACATCCGAGTGTCAACTGTACAGAGAAATTAGCTGCCAGATGTCCAGCCCTAATCAAGTAATGGTGTCAACTATCTCCCTGTTGACACCAAGCACCGACTAAAGGGAATCTGTATCAGAATTATTTTTGCAAACACTATGCTATCAATTCCAAACGTGGGACGTTTCATTCTCGAATGAACTGTAAAATTGTTATAGCAGAGATGAAATGCCTTAGAAGAGCTGGAGTGATTCAATGAATGACAGAATACGAAATCATGAAAGCAGACTTCATGCTATGGCGTGCCAGTCTTACTTCATCAAGAACAGCAAATGAAATGGTTTGGGGACAACCTAACAAGAATGCCCTGGTACTATCCACAACAGGCGGTACCCCCACTAAACATGTTTCGGGGTATACGGGAATAGAGGCGAGTGGAAGACAGGACATGACGGGTGAAAGACCACGGAAAAGATGGAGTTATGGCATTAAGAACAACCTTACAGCAATGAACATCAGTCTTAATAGTGCTCTTGACAGAGCTCATCAACGAACATTATATTTACCCCCTCCCCCCCCCCCTCCCCCGAACACTTCGATGAGGTAAAAGGTGGAAGAGAAGAAGAAGAAGAAGAGAATACATATTTTTGGATTTTAATGTGTGTGAGTTGTGTACACCCTTTTATGTGTATTATTTCTAATATTTTAAAATGTTACTTTTCTTCGGGCTATTTCTATTAAGTTTGTTTCATCCTATTTCGCTGCTGCCACAATGTGTCACATGACCTGGATAGAGAAACTTGTCACTTGTATACTAGGCTGTTCATTGTAGGTCTTTCTTTTTCATTATTGATCGCATTTTCTTCCCTTTGTTATTGAAGATTAGGATCTAACCCCATTCTACACTGCAAAAATATGCCTGCTCAACTGAGTTTTGTCAATCCTGCTCGCGATCTGCTGGTGGCACCGCCATGGAGATATGCTCCAATGTTTGTTACACTTTCGCTGATGTTTAGTTGCTGGTGGCACCGCCATGGAGATATGCTCCAATGTTTGCTACACTTTCACTGATGTTCAGCTGCTGGTGGCCCTGCCATGGTGATATGCTCCAATGTTTGTTACACTTTAGCTGATGTTCAGTTGCTGGTGGCACCGCCATGGAGATATGCTCCAATGTTTGCTACACTTTCACTGATGTTCAGTTGCTGGTGGCCCTGCCATGGTGATATGCTCCAATGTTTGTTACACTTTCACTGATGTTCAGCTGCTGGTGGCCCTGCCATGGAGATATTTCCGATGTTTTGCTACACTTTCACTGATGTTCAGGTTGCTGGTGGCCCCGCCATGGAGATATGCTCCAATGTTTGTTAACACTTTCGCTGATGTTTCAGTTGCTGGTGGTGCACCGCCATGGAGATATGTCCGATGTTTGCTACACTTTCACTGATGTTCAGTTGCTGGTGGCACCGCCATGGAGATATGTTCCGATGTTTGGCTACACTTTCACTGATGTTCAGTTACTGGTGGCACCAAGCCATGGAGATATGTTTCCGATGTTTGCTACACTTTTCACTGATGTTCAGTTGCTGGTGGCACCGCCATGGAGATATGTTCCGATGTTTGCTACACTTTCACTGATGTTGCAGATTGCTGGTGGCTCACCGCCATGGAGATATGTTTTCCGATGTTTGCTACACTTTTCACTGATGTTTCAGTTGCTGGTGGCACCCAAAGAAAGCCATGGAGATATGTTCCCGATGTTTGCTACACTTTCACTGATGTTCAGTTTGCTGGTGGCACCGCCATGGAGATATGTTTCCGGATGTTTGCTACACTTTCAGTGATGTTCAGTTGCTGGTGGCCCCGCACATGGAGATATGCTCCATATTGCTACACTTCCGCTGATGTTCAGTTGCTGGTGGCCCCGCCATAGAGATATAAGCTCCAATGTTTGCTACACTTTTACTGATGTTCAGTTGCTGGTTGGCACCGCCATGGAGGATATGTTTCCGATGTTTGCTACACTTTCACTGATGTTCAGTTGCTGGTGGCACCCGCCATGGGAGATATGTTCCGATGTTTGCTACACTTTCACTGATTGTTCAGTTGCTGGTGGCACCGCCATGGAGATATGCTTCCGATGTTTGCTACACTTTTCACTGATGTTCAGTGCTGGTGTCACCGCCATGGAGATATGTTTTCCGATGTTTGCTACACTTTCACTGATTTTCAGTTGCTGGTGGCACCGCCATGGAGATATGTTTTCCGATGTTTTGCTACAACTTTCACTGATGTTTCATTGCTGGTGGCACCGACCATGGAGATATGTTCCGATGTTTGCTACACTTTCACTGATGTTCAGTTGCTTGTGGCCCCTGCCATGGGAGATATGCTCCAATGTTTGCTACACTTTCACTGATGTTCAGTTGCTGGTGTCCCCGCCATGGAAGATGCTCCAATATTTT
Source organism: Candidula unifasciata (assembly GCA_905116865.2). Classification (NCBI taxonomy): domain Eukaryota; kingdom Metazoa; phylum Mollusca; class Gastropoda; order Stylommatophora; family Geomitridae; genus Candidula; species Candidula unifasciata. The sequence goes on along the minus strand of CAJHNH020004678.1, from coordinate 211,456 downwards.
GTTACACTTTCACTGATGTTCAGTTTGCTGGTGGCACCACCATGGAGATTATGTTCCCTGATGTTTGCTACACTTTCACTGATGTTCATTTGCTGGTGGCACCGCGATGGAGATATGTTCCGATGTTTGCTACACTTTCACTGATGTTCAGTTGCTGGTGGCACCGCCATGGAGATATGTTCCGATGGTTTGCTACACTTTCACTGATGTTCAGTTTGCTGGTGGCCCGCCATGGAGATATGCTCCAATGTTTGCTACACTTTTCACTGATGTTCAGTTGCTGTGTGCCCCGCCATGGAGATATCTCCAATGTTTGTTACACTTTCACTGATGTTCAGGTTGCTGGTGGCCCCGCCATGGAGATATGTTCCGATGTTTGCTACACTTTCACTGATGTTCAGTTGTGCTGGTGGCACGCGCCATGGAGATATGTTCCGATGTTTGCTACACTTTCACTGATTGTTCAGTTGCTGGTGGCACCGCCATGGAGATATGTTTCCGATGTTTGTTACACTTTCACTGATGTTCAGCTGCTGGTGGCCCTGCCATGGAGATATGTTCCGATGTTTGCTACACTTTCACTGATGTTCAGTTGCTGGTGGCCCCGCCATGGAGATATGCTCCAATGTTTGTTACACTTTCACTGATGTTCAGTTGCTGGTGGCACCGCCATGGAGATATGTTCCGATGTTTGCTACACTTTCACTGATGTTCAGTTGCTGGTGGCACCGCCATGGAGATATGTTCCGATGTTTGCTACACTTTCACTGATGTTCAGTTGCTGGTGGCACCGCCATGGAGATATGTTCCGATGTTTGCTACACTTTCACTGATGTTCAGTTGCTGGTGGCACCGCCATGGAGATATGTTCCGATGTTTGCTACACTTTCACTGATGTTCAGTTGCTGGTGGCACCGCCATGGAGATATGTTCCGATGTTTGCTACACTTTCACTGATGTTCAGTTGCTTGTGGCCCCGCCATGGAGATATGCTCCAATGTTTGCTACACTTTCACTGATGTTCAGTTGCTGGTGGCCCCGCCATGGAGATATGCTCCAATATTTGTTACACTTTCACTGATGTTCAGTTGCTGGTGGCCCCACCATGGAGATATGTTCCGATGTTTGCTACACTTTCACTGATGTTCAGTTGCTGGTGGCACCGCCATGGAGATATGTTCCGATGTTTGCTACACTTTCACTGATGTTCAGTTGCTGGTGGCACCGCCATGGAGATATGTTCCGATGTTTGCTACACTTTCACTGATGTTCAGTTGCTGGTGGCCCCGCCATGGAGATATGCTCCAATGTTTGCTACACTTTCACTGATGTTCAGTTGCTGGTGGCCCCGCCATGGAGATATGCTCCAATGTTTGTTACACTTTCACTGATGTTCAGTTGCTGGTGGCCCCGCCATGGAGATATGTTCCGATGTTTGCTACACTTTCACTGATGTTCAGTTGCTGGTGGCACCGCCATGGAGATATGTTCCGATGTTTGCTACACTTTCACTGATGTTCAGTTGCTGGTGGCACCGCCATGGAGATATGTTCCGATGTTTGCTACACTTTCACTGATGTTCAGTTGCTGGTGGCCCTGCCATGGAGATATGCTCCAATGTTTGCTACACTTTCACTGATGTTCAGTTGCTGGTGGCCCCGCCATGGAGATATGCTCCAATGTTTGTTACACTTTCACTGATGTTCAGTTGCTGGTGGCACCGCCATGGAGATATGCTCCAATGTTTGCTACACTTTCGCTGATGTTCAGTTGCTGGTGGCACCGCCATGGAGATATGCTCCAATGTTTGTTACACTTTCGCTGATGTTCAGTTGCTGGTGGCACCGCCATGGAGATATGCTCCAATGTTTGCTACACTTTCGCTGATGTTCAGTTACTGGTGGCACCGAAATGGAGATATGCTCCAATATTTGTTACACTTTCCCTGATGTTCAGTTGCTTGTGGCCCCGCTATGGAGATATGCTCCAATGTTTGTTACACTTTCCCTGATGTTCAGTTGCTGGTGGCACCGCCATGGAGATATGCTCCAATGTTTGTTACACTTTCACTGATGTTCAGTTGCTGGTGGCACCGCCATGGAGATATGCTCCAATGTTTGTTACACTTTCATTATGTTCAGTTGCTGGTGGCCCCGCCATGGAGATATGCTCCAATGTTTGTTACACTTTCCCTGATGTTCAGTTGCTGGTGGCACCGCCATGGAGATATGCTCCAATGTTTGTTACACTTTCCCTGATGTTCAGTTGCTGGTGGCACCGCCATGGAGATATGCTCCAATGTTTGTTACACTTTCCCTGATGTTCAGTTGCTGCTGGTGGCACCGCCATGGAGATATGCTCCAATGTTTGTTACACTTTCCCTGATGTTCAGTTGCTGGTGGCACCGCCATGGAGATATGCTCCAATGTTTGTTACACTTTCGCTGATGTTCAGTTGCTGGTGGCCCTGCCATGGAGATATGTTCCGATGTTTGTTACACTTTCCCTGATGTTCAGTTGCTGGTGGCACCGCCATGGAGATATGCTCCAATGTTTGTTACACTTTCCCTGATGTTCAGTTGCTGGTGGCACCGCCATGGAGATATGCTCCAATGTTTGTTACACTTTCCCTGATGTTCAGTTGCTGGTGGCACCGCCATGGAGATATGCTCCAATGTTTGTTACACTTTCCCTGATGTTCAGTTGCTGGTGGCACCGCCATGGAGATATGCTCCAATGTTTGTTACACTTTCGCTGATGTTCAGTTGCTGGTGGCCCTGCCATGGAGATATGTTCCGATGTTTGCTACACTTTCACTGATGTTCAGTTGCTGGTGGCACCGCCATGGAGATATGCTCCAATGTTTGTTACACTTTCACTGATGTTCAGTTGCTGGTGTCGGCAGCTACGAGTTGCATCCTCATTGTGTGCACAGATAATACGAGAACCACTATACCCAAGTGTCGATGACCTTGACCGGTTGCCAGGAATGTCGGGAATGTTCAGAGGATACCCGACAAGTAGGCCAAATGTGGTCAAAACAAACTTTACATGACAGAGACCAATCCACGACAGCTTAACGTCTGAGCATAGACTCCATTCATGTATGAACATAGAACATCCGGTGAGAGCTATAAACTTTCAGATTAATCAGGTCCACAGCTTTTTAAATATAGGAAGGCAACAGTGCATAGTACAGACACCTGTTTAGGTCATGGTGTAGGACTGTAGGGGTTAGACGCTTGCCTGGGGATCTGAAGGTCGTGTGTTCAGGTCAAAAAAAGGACATTGGCTCCCATGTCAACCCGGCCTTCAATGAGTACCAGGCAGAGTCGCTGGAAGTAAAGGCGGTCGGTTTGATGTTGACCACCTCATCCACTGAGTGCCGATGGTTAGGTTAGTTGCGTATCCTTTACAGGACGTTGCAGAACCAATCCCAGCAGCCCCTGGCTGTTGTGTGGTTTCTCTAGGCAAATTTACGTCATGTAGTTTGCCATTGCCCCCTGATACCACTGTCGAAACCAACGCAAGGCACATGACCCGCAGCTGGGATCGAACCCGGCACCTCGGCATTACGAAGAGTTCGCATCGACATAGCCACAGAGCCGACGAGTGCCGATGGGACTATCAAATAAAGGACTAGAGGTGCGCCCAATGCACCCAAAGATATGCAATAGGGTCTTTAACATTACTTTACCTACTGAAATAGACCCGACACCTATTTTGCTGCTTAGTACCGGCACCTTTTTTTCAGACAATCGGGGTAAGGGGGTGGGGAAGAGGGGGGGGGGGGTGTGGTTTTGATCAGGTCAAACAACTGATCTAGATGTTATGAATTGTTTGAACGAGTTCATTTGTTCCCTCTGGATTGACACAATTGAGCGATCATTCGAATCACTTGGTAACCAATCGGTTTTCAGAACATGACGGATTGAGAATCTGTACCGTTGGTTAAGATCGATCTATTTAAATTACGAAGTTTGTGTTTTGTTAGATATTGGCTGGCGACACCCTGCCGCCACAAGTGGGACAACTGGTTGTGGGACACCCTGCCGCCACAAGTGGGACAACTGGCTGTGGGACACCCTGCCGCCACAAGTGGGACGACTGGTTGTGGGACACCCTGCCGCCACAAGTGGGACAACTGGTTGTGGGACCCCCTGCCGCCACAAGTGGGACGACTGGTTGTGGGACCCCCTGCCGCCACAAGTGGGACAACTGGTTGTGGGACCCCCTGCCGCCACAAGTGGGACAACTGGTTGTGGGACCCCCTGCCGCCACAAGTGGGACAACAGGTTGTGGGACCCCCTGCCGCCACAAGTGGGACGACTGGCTGTGGGACCCCCTGCCGCCACAAGTGGGACGACTGGCTGTGGGACCCCCTGCCGCCACAAGTGGGACGACTGGCTGTGGGACCCCCTGCCGCCACAAGTGGGACGACTGGCTGTGGGACCCCCTGCCGCCACAAGTGGGACGACTGGCTGTGGGACCCCCTGCCGCCACAAGTGGGACAACTGGTTGTGGGACACCCTGCCGCCACAAGTGGGAAGACTGCTTGTGGAACCCCCTGCCGCCACAAGTGGGACAACTGGTTGTGGGACACCCTGCCGCCACAAGTGGGACAACTGGTTGTGGGACCCCTGCCGCCACAAGTGGGACAACAGGTTGTGGGACCCCCTGCCGCCACAAGTGGGACGACTGGCTGTGGGACCCCTGCCGCCACAAGTGGGACAACAGGTTGTGGGACCCCCTGCCGCCACAAGTGGGACGACTGGCTGTGGGACCCCCTGCCGCCACAAGTGGGACAACTGGTTGTGGGACACCCCCTGCCGCCACAAGTGGGAAGACTGCTTGTGGAACCCCCTGCCGCCACAAGTGGGAAGACTGCTTGTGGGACCCCCTGCCGCCACAAGTGGAAAGACTGCTTGTGGGACCCCCTGCCGCCACAAGTGGGAAGACTAGTTGTGGGACCCCTTGCCACCACAAGGGGGAGGACTGGTTGTGGAACCCCTGCCGCCACAAGTGGGAAGACTGGTTGTGGGACACCCTGCCGCCACAAGTGGCACAACTAGTTGTGGGACACCCTGTCGCCACAAGTGGGAAGACTGGTTGTGGCACCCAAGCAGTCATGTAATGAGCCGGGTTTGGACAAAACTAATACACATTTTTATTATTTAACTAGCAGACTCTACAGATTTGCCAAGTCATGTGAAGCAAGATGTGCCGCATGCTTCATTTAACACAGCGTTTCCTAAAAACTTTTTTTTGTGTGGGGAGGGGGGAGGGGGGGGGAATCACCGCCTTCTTTTCGGTGAAAAATAAAATCATCCAGTGCCTCCCTCTTCCTGGAAGTATCATCATGTGCCCGCCGAACATGCGATCATCTTTCGCCACCTTAAAGGATCCGCAGAATATGGATCAGCCGGTGCTCTTGCCCATTGCCCAGAACCATGCATGCACTCAAGCCATCAGAGTTTTTATCTGTTTTTATGCTTTCGTTCTATGGATCTCTTCCTGCTCTGACGCAGCGCTGCATTCCAGAAGTAGAAAAATGGCTAGTGGTGTCGCCACGAACTGTGCAGCTGTGGATTCATGTTTTGGTCCCCGCAGAGATAATGCGTCATCATCTTATCAAGGATACGAACCCAGGTCTCCAACATGACAACCCGGCAACGTAACCGTTCGGGAACCTCACCACATAACACATATGTCTCAGTACCCTACGTATCTAAGTAAGCTGCAGCCCAATATGGCTGGGATAAGCATATATATATATATATATATATATATATATATATATATATATATATATATATATATATATATATATATATATATATATATGTGTGTGTGTGTGTGTGTGTGTGTGTGTGTGTGTGTGTGTTGGAAAAAGGGGGGGGGGGGGGTTGTGTATGTATGTGTGGTTTTGTGCGTGTGTGTGTGTGTCTAGTAATTGTTCAGCTGACTTGGGTAGTAAACAACAAGCGCACAAGGCTGTTGGTAAGGTTCGTCCTCTAACATGCTAGCCAACATCCTTCCTTAGTTTCGCACACCACTTTGAACACAAATGTTTGTCTAACAGTATAAATGAAACTACCTTGTATAGTTTGCAAGCACCTGTTATGTGGAGTATGGATTTGAAACTCCAAGCATGCTAATAAGTGCCTCAGTCTCTTCCACCATAAATCTAAGAATAAGCACACATCTATTGTGTTAGTTCCATGTCGACTAGCAACATTATTCGTGAGTGTTTTCTGGATTTTCAGACCTGTACATTCAATATTTTTGTTTCTGTCATCAATATCAGCTCAGTCTATTCACGCTCAAAATAAGAATCGGGTCCACTCTGTCTGCCCGATCTATTAGGTCACACTCAGACATCGTGGCATACAAAAAATAGATTTCCACCTAAAATAGTACAAAATCTGACATCCTATCAGCTGTATAACTAGTCATCCCATCTGTCACATGATATACCTGTAGATTTAGACATCCAACGTGTCACCTGATATATTTGCGGAACTAGAAATTCCGCTTTCCAGATGATATTGTTGTAGAACTAGACATCTCGCATATCACCAGACGTAGTTGTGGAACTAGACATTCCACCTATTAACTCATATACTTATGGAATTAGACATTGCATCTGCTGCTAGACGTAGTTGTGGAACTAGCATTCCACCTGTCACCTGATAGTCTAGATGTCTTCTAGTTGTTGAACTAGACATTCCACCTATTAACTGATATAGTTATGGGACTAAACATCCCACCTGCCCCTTGAAGTAGTTGTGGAACTGGACATCCCTCTTACCATCTGCTATAGTTGTGGAACTAGATATCCCACCTGTCACCTGACGTAGTTATGGGACTAGACATCCCACGTCACATGAAATAGTTGTAGAACTAGACATCACACATCTCACCTGACGTAGTTATTAGACTAGACATCCCACGTCACATGAAATAGTTGTAGAACTAGACATACCACATCTCACCTGACGTAGTTATATGACTAGACATCCCACCTGTCACCTGACGAAGTTATGAGACTACAGACCCTACCTGTCACATGACGTAGTTATGAAACTAGACATCCCACATGTCACATGAAATAGTTGTAGAACTAGACATCCCACCTCTCATCTGACGTAGTTATGGGACTAGACATCCCACCTGTCACATGTCGTAGTTATTTAACTAGACATCCCACATGTCACATGAAATAGTTGTAGAACTAGACATCCCACCTCTCATCTGACGTAGTTATGGGACTAGACATCCCACATGTCACATGTCGTAGTTATTTAACTAGACATCCCACATGTCACATGAAATAGTTGTAGAACTAGACATCCCACCTCTCATCTGATGTAGTTATGGGACTAGACATCCCACCTGTCACATGACGTAGTTATTTAACTAGACATCCCACATGTCACATGAAATAGTTGTAGAACTAGACATCCCACCTCTCATCTGACGTAGTTACCTGTCACATGTCGTAGTTATTTAACTAGACATCCCACATGTCACATGAAATAGTTGTAGAACTAGACATCCCACCTCTCATCTGATGTAGTTATGGGACTAGACATCCCACCTGCCACCTGACGCAGTTATGGGACTAGACATCCCACCTGCCCCTTGAAGTAGTTGTGGAACTGGACATCCTCCCTGCTATAGTTGTAGAACTAGACATCCCACCTGTCACATGAAATAGTTTTAGAACTAGACATCCCACCCACCTGTCACCTGACGTAATTGTGGAACTGGACATCCCACCTGATATAGTTGTAGAACTAGACATCCCACCTGTCACATGAAATAGTTGTAGAACTAGACATCCCACCTGTAACCTGACGTAGTTGTGGGACTAGACGTCCCACCTGTAACCTGACGTAGTTGTGGGACTTGACATTCCATCTGTCACCTGACGTAGTTGTGGGACTAGACATCCCACCTGTCACCTGATGTAGTTGTGGGACTAGACATCCCACCTGTCACCTGACATAGTTGTGGACTATACATCCCACTTGTCACCTGACGTAGTTGTGGGACTAGACATCCCACCTGTCACCTGACATAGTTGTGGACTAGACATCCCACTTGTCACCTGACGTAGTTATGGGACTAGACATCCCACCTGTCACATGAAATAGACATCCTACCTGTTACCTGATATAGCTGTGGAACTTGACAGTCCTCTATCATCTGATGCAGTAGCACAGAATCACTATGCATGATACAGCAGTACCCAGAAGACTACTTACCCTGTACTTGGTATAGTAATAGAACCAAGCAGCTGAAGCAATACAGCTGTGAAATTATTTACCTGAAACTCCTAACATTGGTAATGCCACAGACAGTAACTTCTAAGACGATACCCTCAAATTTACTCGTATATTTTCCACTGTCACCAAGGACTCACACTCCAGTTTTGGAACCACTCCAGGATTTCTAGGGTAGGTCATGGTCACATCAGACTGCAAAAGCTAGTTACACGATAGAACCGTGTGTAATATCCAGTTACCAGGTAGAGCCATTTGTAAGCAATTTTGGAGAATATAAAACTGGGGAGACGCCATATTGATTGCAGCAACAGGGGTCATGTGACCATCAGACGTGAGTGGAGTGTAGGTGTGTTCAGGGACCCGGGGGGGGGAGGGGGGGGGGGATGAGAAAAGGCCTTGAAATACAAAACATTGTTGTATGTATGCACACATGTGTCGCGGAGTAGGGCAGAGAAAAGGCCTTGAGTAAAAAAAATAAAAAAAAACCATATTTTGAACATGTTTGCCACAGACAGAGCCTTGATGCAGTGTGTTGGACACGACAATTTGTATGACATTTTTTTTTTCAACTGTAATTTTCTTCACGGGTGACAGCGTTCAGAATGGTGTTGTCTGCACGTATGTTTTTTGAAGTTAGCTAAATGTGAATATGATGTATAATGGTTGCTGCTTGGAACGGTCGGGAGTCGCCGTGGCGTAGCGGCTAGACGCTCGCGTGCGGATCGGAAGGTCAGGTGGGATGTTTCGCTTACTGGCTAAGCCAGACTTTTTTTCAAATATTACCTTGACTCCGAAATCGACCTAGCCTTGAGTGGGTACCGGGTGCAGTCCAGGGAAGTAAAGGCGACCGGTGTGATGCTGACTTCATCACCCATCTTGTTTCGAATTGTCTACAAAAATATAGTTAGAGAGCCCCTACGCCTAAAGGCGTGGAAAAGGAACCTTTACATTTTTTTTTACTTATGGAACGGTCACCAGGCAGAGACGACCTGCTGGCAGAACTTCTCAAAGTAGATCCTAACACAACTGCCAGCCTTCTAGGACCATTGTTCACGGATATTTGGGGGGGGGGGGGGGGTGTTATCTGATGACTTGACTGAAGGTACAATAGTCCACGCCCCCCTTTTTCAAAAGAGATTTGACAGACTGCAATAATTGGAGGGGAATTACTCTACTCTCAGTACCAAGCAAAATTATTTTTATTTTGTAAAATATAATAATGCGGTTCGAAAAGGCAATAGATAAATGCCTACGAGTAGAACAAGCAGGTTTCAGAAAGGACAGAGGAACAGCTGAACACATCTTCGCCATACGTAACATTTGAGAACAATGCTATGAATGGCAAAGAAATATATATATTAATTTTGTGGACTTTGAGAAAGCTTTTGACAGCGCCCATAGAGACAGTCTCTGGGAAATATTACGACATTATGGAAATCTAGAAAGGAAAGTCAACATAATTGCACTCTTCTATTAAGACTTATCCTGCAGTATTAAAAATGACAACACATCTTTCCCAGTAAAGACAGGTGTAAGACAGTGATGTGTTATTTCATCCCTCCTCTTTAATCTTGTAACTGATTGGATACTAAATCACAGAGTAGACAAGACATCGAGATTTTGCAGATGATATAGCGCTCCTATCACATAAACATGAACATATACAAGAGAAAAGTAACAGAATAAACAGCACAGCAGAAATGGTGGGACTGAGAATAAATACAAGGAAAACTAAGATCATGGCAAGCAGTCCAAACCAACAACCAGTGACCATGTTGAACATTTCACATATCTTGGCAGTATGGTGTCCCTACTAGTAGGGACAGAGGAAGACACACAATTACTCGTGAACAAAGCTAGAGCTGTTTTTAGAAGGATGAGACAAATTTGCAAATCCAAAAGTTACTGCAGAGGAACGAAACTCCGACTCTACAAGAGCATCATTTGGCCAGTTCTTCTTTATGGAGCAGAATGTACACAAACTGTCCACCTTCCACCACACATGTCTACGTAGAATTATCAAAATGTTCTGGCCAGATACAATCTCAAACACTAAACTACTTCAAGTCACAAACCAAGAAACTCTAGACAGTATAATAACCAAGAGAAGATGGAATTGGCTTGGCCACGTTATGAGAATGAATCCTGATAAACCTGCCAGAACAGCTGTCACATGGATACCAGAGGGAAAGAGAAAGAAGGGGCGCCCAAAAACAACATTAAGACGAACGATGGAAAGTGACCTGAGTGCGGCATCTTTGACATGGAAAACTGCACAGAAGATTGCACATGACAGGAAAGCATGGAAAGTCCTCTTTGAAGACTTGTGTGCCACTAGACAAAATGAGAATTGATGATTGATGATTAATGGAACAGCTATAACATCTAAAGCAAGATGCCTCGCAAAGATCAGAACAATAATCGCCATGGCAAAAGCGGCTGTTAGAAATGGGCAAAAAGATGCTTATCAAGAACACGAAGTCAAAGAGTGTTGAACTGTTTTACAAGACCTGGATTGTGATATATATGTATGTGACAGATGGGCAGTTGGAAGGCAAGCTAAAAACATTTACTCGCAGCGGAGATGAAGTTTTTGAGATCAATGCAAAGAATATCATGAAAAAAAAAAGAAAAAAAAACCAATGAGGCCGTCCTTATCAAAAAAGACAAAAGTCGTAAACTTACTAATCTTCTCAAAGCACTAATGCATGGAATGCAAGTAAAATTTACTTGAAAGCAAATGCATGCGGAAAATGTTGAACATACAAAGGGGTGAATATAGGAGTCATGAAGAAATAAAAGATATTTCTGGGCAACTGCTGGTTTATCTAGTTTCGTCCCGTTAAGGACGAAATTTTTTGTTCTTTGAAGCCCCATCCTGGCTTCTGCCAGGGGCCGCAATATCATCAGGCCATAAATATGGCAATTGTCTGAACGCGGTTTCTGGGACCTCTCCACGGTGATCCTCACCCACATGGTGGCACATTGTGTCATCGGGTGTTTATCGCTTGTGTGATGTCCTGGTGGGGTAGAAAGTCAGTCAGTCAACTGCTGGTTAAAAAAAAATGATAAGATAAAGAAAATGGTGCTATATTGGACACACCCCGAGAAGAAACTGGCAGAAAATGACAGACAGTTGCTGAAATGTGAAATAAAAGGAGTTGAGAAAGAGGGGACTTCCAAAAGAAACTCAAAAACGAACGTTGACTAAATACCATCCATGACAACAATGAGATTGTACTGGATAGACTGGGATGAAGGAATATACTGTGAGCTCTATACGACATACATGGCACAACAGGACAACTAGTGAAGGAATTAATGTAGACAATTTGTGTCCTTTGGGCTTCGTATGGAATGGATTGGACGCGAGAACTTGGTGAAGACCAGCAATATTTATGGGAGAAACAAGATTCAGGGGTACAGCAGATAGATGAATAGCTGGATGGTTTGGGCTTCGTATGGAATGGATTGGACGCGAGAACTTGGTGAAGACCAGCAAGATTGATGGGAGAAACAAGAGTCAGGGGTACAGCAGATAGATGAATACCCGAATGGTTTGGGCTTCGTGTGGAATGGATTGGACTCGAGAACTTGTTGAAGACCAGCAAGATTGATGGGAGAAACAAGATTCAGGGGTACAGCAGATAGATGAATACCTGAATGGTTTGGGCTTGAGGATGGGTGCTGACCAGATCGGTGATTCCAGTGATCGTGTGAGATGGCGAAACAGGGGTGCTTGATTTTGTCAGCTGGACACATTGTTATGAGGCTAGTGTGGTCAATGTTTAGGTTGCAGTGGAAACCGTAAAGTCAAAAGACTGGTCATAGTCTGAATGGGGGAAATTGTAAGAAACTACAATTACAAAGAATAAAACGTCTTCCAAACTGCAGCTTCAAAGTCATAGGGACAAGTGTAAAGAGGCTGGTGCCTCTAAATGCCTAGGTACTCTGATTAAAGCATATTGAAGACATACATAAAAACAACGTGCTGTGTATTGTAATGACTGTTCAATTGTAGGTGTGGGGGCGGTGGGAAGCAGAAAAAAAAGGGGGGGGGGGTGTTGTTAATTATGAGCTGGCAGTTGCTGGTGTATGTGGCGAGTTACAGATAGTCGGCGTCTGAGGTGCCATTATAACATTTAACTAACCATTAACACTAATTGGTTGGGCTCCGTGCAGAGCAGGGTTGCTACACTAAAATTGATTAGTTGGGTTCCGTGCAGAGCAGGGTTGCTACACCAGCATTGATTGGTTGGGATCTGTGCAGAGCAGGGCTGCTACACTAACACTGATTGGTTGAGCTCTGTGCAGAGCAGGGTTGCTACACTAACACTGATTGGTTGGGTTCTGTGCAGAGCAGTGTTGCTACACTAACACTGATTGGTTGAGCTCTGTGCAGAGCAGAGTTGCTACACTAACACTGATTGGTTGAGCTCTGTGCAGAGCAGGGTTGCTACACTAACACTGATTGGTTGGGTTCTGTGCAGAGCAGGGTTACTACACTAACATTGATTAGTTGGGCTCTGTGCAGAGCAGGATTGCTACAGTAACACTGATTGGTTGAGTTCTGTGCAGAGCAGGGTTGCTACACCAACACTGATTTGTTGGATTCTGTGCAGAGCAGGGTTGCTACACTAACACTGATTGGTTGGGTTATGTGCAGAGCAGGGTTGCTACACTAACACTGATTGGTTGGGTTCTGTGCAGAGCAGGGTTGCTACAGCTGTGTGGACAGAAACTTTATTAGAGCAGTGTTGTTGTTGTGTGTGTGTGTGTGTGTTTTTTTTAAAACCTGTGGACCCCGGAAAAGTCCCGGTGGTCCGCTAATTTGTGTGCTTAATCATCAAACAGGGATAGGACAGGTAGTTTTTCTCTTCCAGGATCGCACTTTGTAGGATTATCACATCACGAATGAGAATCAAATCGGTACAGGTCTTAAAAACCTGTTCAAGTGCATAGATCTTCTAACCTCTCAGAAGCAGCAGATGTGACATTTGCTGAAAATTATATTTTTTGTGACATAGAATTTAACAAGATTACTGTTATCTACACTTGTTTTTGTAGACTTGATTAGTCAGCTGCCGGGTGGACCTCGGAACTATTGTCCCTGCTTTTGGTGGACCTCGGAACTATTGTCCCTGTTTTCGGTGGACCTCGGAACTATTGTCCCTGTTTTTGGTGGACCTCGGAACTATTGTCCCTGTTTTCGGTGGGCCCCGGAACTATTGTCCCTGTTTTTTTTTGTGTGGACCTCGGAACTATTGTCCCTGTTTTCGGTGGACCGCGGGTGTGACAAAGTTGAGGAGCACAGATTTACGGAACACAACCAACACCATTAAACCAAGTTTTGGGGAACCCGACCTGTAACAGACATTATTAAACATGGTAGTAGCGTAGCTATGATGTTGTTAGTCGGCTCTGTGGCAAAGGCGATGCGAACGCTTCGTAATGCCGGAATGCCAGGTTCGATCCGAGCTGCGGGCTATGCGCCTTGCGTTGGTTTCGACAGTGGTATCAAGAAAGCCGACCGTCCAGGAGGCAATGGCATACTGGACGTAAATTTGCCTAGAAAAACCACACAACAGCCAGGGGCTGTTGGGGTTGGTTCTGCAACGTCCTGTAAAGGATACGCAACTAACCTATGATGTCCTTTCTTTGAAACCAGTACCACAAGAAAAAAAGGGAGGTGGGGGGAGGGGTTGCTGGGTTGGCTTAGGAATTATGTTTCACTGTAAGAATAAACTAAGCGGAATGAGTAGGAGTAGGAGAAAAGAAAGAAGAAAGAAAGAAAGAAAGAAAGAAAGAAAGAAAGAAAGAAAGAAAGAAAGAAAGAAAGAAAGAAAGAAAGAAAGAAAGATAGAAAGAAAGAAAGAAAGAAAGAAAGAAAGAAAGAAAGAAAGAAAGAAAGAAAGAAAGAAAGAAAGAAAGAAAGAAAGAAAGAAAGAAAGAAAGAAAGAAAGAAAGAAAGAAAGAAAGAAAGAAAGAAAGAAAGAAAGAAAGAAAGAAAGAAAGAAGGAAGGAAAGAAAGAAAGAAAGAAAGTAAAATAGAAAAATCAGAAATAGTGTTAGTTAGGTAAGTAAAGAAATGCATATATAGATAGCTAAATGCCATAGAACTTTGTCCTCATACAAAATGCATTTCACCATTTGGAACCTTGAAAAATGAGGTCATCTTGTAGAACCGGCTGAGCAAGTTGTGGAACACATTCAGAATATTTTATCGTCCCCAAACAATTTCGGCGAGGATATTCAACAAAAGAAGACCATTAGTCAAACATAACAGCCTATCACGGAATGCTGCGAACCAAAGCCTTGCATTACTTAACAAGTCTATAGGGACTCGATTTTGTTCACATGACTCCCGCCCCCTGTGTTTCCTCCATTTACCCTAAACATTCCTTGATCATACGACTGGGTTATGTCAGTAAAATATTAATTCTATCTGTCTACCTACATACATACCTACCAACATACCTACATACTTTCCTATCTATCTATCTATCTATCTATCTATCTATCTATCTATCTATCTATCTATCTATCTATCTATCTATCTATCTATCTATCTATCTATCTATCTATCTATCTATCTATCTATCTATCTATCTATCTATCTATCTATCTATCTATCTATCTATCTATCTATCTATCTATCTATCTACCTGTCTGTCAGAATAATGTAATCAACACACTGAATACTTACCTACCTACCTATATGTCTGTTTTTCGGTCGGTAGGTCGATAGTTCAGTCAGTAGATAGGTCGGTCTGTCTGTCTCTCGGTCGGTAGTTCAATAGGTCTGTCTGTCTGTCAGTCCGTCTGACTGTTTGTCCATCGGTTGGTCGGTCTGCCGGTCGATGGATAAGTCGGTCGGTTGGTCAGTCTGTCTCTCTGTCTGTCTGTCCGCCGGCTTGTCTGACTCTTTGTTTGATAGTGTAGATAGGTAGAATAAGACTATCTCTGCCATTGTTTATACTGGATCGCGGAAATAGGAGTTTGTGATAGACTATTTTGTTTCGAAGTTATAGTCACTTAAAGGTCATATCCTTTTACTGTTTGATCATTTCACTTGTCAGCTGGGTTATATCACTTGACTGCTGGGTTATATCACTTGACTGCTGGGTTATATCACTTGTCAGCTGGGTTATATCACTTGACTGCTGGGTTATATCACGTAGCTGCTGGGTTATATCACTTGACAGCTGGGTTATATCACTGGACTGCTGGGTTATATCACTTGACTGCTGGGTTATATCACTTGACTGCTGGGTTATATCACTTGACTGCTTGGTTATATCTCTTGACTGCTGGGTTATATCACTTGACAGCTGGGTTACATCACTAGACTGCTGGGCTTTATCACTTGACTGCTGGGTTACATCACTTGACAGCTGGGTTATATCACTTGTCAGCTGGGTTATATCACTTGACAGCTGGGTTATATCACTTGTCAGCTGGGTTACATCACTTGACAGCTGAGTTATATCACTTGACTGTAGGGTAATATCGCTTGACTGCTGGGTTATATCACTAGACTGTGGGGCCATATCACTTGACTGCTGGGTTATATCACTAGACTGTGGGGCCATATCACTTGACTGCTGGGTTATATCACTAGACTGTGGGGTCATATCACTTGACTGCTGGGTTATATCACTAGACTGTGGGGTCATATCACTTGACTGCTGGGTTATATCACTAGACTGTAGGGTCACATCACTTGACAGCTGGGTTATATCACTAGACTGTAGGGACAAATTACCTGACAGCTGGGTTATATCACTAGACTATGGGGTCATATTACTTGACTGCTTGGTTTTATCACTAGACTTTGGGTTCATATTACTTGACTGCTGAGTTGTATCACTAGACTGTTGGGTCATATCACTTTACAGGTGGGTTATATCTCTAGACTGTGGGGTCATATTACTTGACTGCTGAGTTATATCACTAGACTGTGGAGTCACATCACTTGACAGCTGGGTTATATCACTAGACTGTAGGGTCATATCACTTGACTGCTGGGTTATATCACTAGACTGTGGGGTCATATCACTTGACTGCTGGGTTATATCACTAGACTGTGGGGTCATATCACTTGACAGCTGGGTTATATCACTAGACTGGGGGGTAATATTACTTGACTGCTGGGTTATATCACTAGACTGTTTTGTCAAATCACTTGACAGATGGGTCATATCACTAGACTGTGGGGTGATATCACTTAACAGCTGGGTTATATCACTAGACTGTGGGGTTATATGAATTTATTATTGGGTTAAATCTCTTTACTGCTGTGTAACATTACTTTTCTGTGGGGCTATATCACTGAAATGTTGGGTTATATTGTTTTTTATTACTTTGTCGACGGCTATGGTTTAAGCGTCGCGAGCGCGCTTGTGCCGGGTTCGATCCCAGCTGCAAACGATTTGTCTTGCGTTGGTTTCGACAGTGGTACCGAGATCTGACCGTTCAGTCAGGAATGATAAACTACTGAACCTACAATTTAAATGGAAAAACCACAACAGCTAAAAAATGCTGGGGTTGATTCTGCAACGTCCTGTAAAGGATACAACACTTCTTCTTCTTCTTCTTCTTCTTCACTTCCTCTTTTACCGCTGTGAGTGTCGAGGGAGATATAAGGTTCTGTTTCTGGCTCTTCTGGCCGCCTCGACCATGTATGCCTTTCCATGTATGCTTTGTATGGTATGGTGTCACAAGGCATTCTCTCTAAGTGGGCAAACCATTTCACTTGCTGTCTTTGTACAACAATAACTTTATTTGATATTACTTTAAGGTTGAATCCTCTGAATATTGGTTTACATCACTTGTCTGTTTAGTGTCATCATTTGACTGTTTGGGTACATCACTTGACTGTTGAGGTACATCACTTGACTGTTGGGGTACATCACTTGACTGTTGGGGTACATTACTTGACTGTTGAGTGTCATCACTTGACTGTTGAGTGTCATCATTTGACTGTTGTGGAACATCGCTTTACTGTTGAGTGTCTTCACTTTACAGTTCGATTATTTTATTGTGCTGTCAATCATTGTGTGTGGTGTCAACCTTTAATATATTCTGGTTCTGTGTGCTTCTTAATATCTTCTCTTCTTCGGAAACTTTCATTTTCTTATTTTACTTGTTTAGGTTAGCTGGTTCTCTCTCTCTTCTCTCTCTCTCTTTCTCTCTCTCTCTCTCTCTCTCTCTCTCTCTCTCTCTCTCTCTCTCTCTCTCTCTCTCTCTCTCTCTCTCTCTCTCTCTCTAATGATCCCATCAGGCTAGTTCTCTATTTTCTTGTGCTAACGGCTTAGATTTACAGAGAAACTGCTACATTTCTGGTATGTGCTAGATCTTTCTCATGTTCAAATGGCTGGACACTACAAAGTGTGTGTGTGCTATATTTTCATAATACACGGAAAGATCAGTCTTTTGAGAACCCTTGAGGACACCGAAATATAATGATAAAATGTACGAGTACTGATCAACACTTGTAGAAGCAGCAGAAGAAAGAATCAAGGCTCTGTGGTCATTTGGAGATGACAACTTGGATGTCTAAGTTGGTAACTATAGCTTATTTTTTTCCTCTTCCTATCTCACTTCTCTACTTCTATACGTACCGATCAGCAGGTTTAACTATATTTCTAGTATATGTTTACAAGCTGCATTCATTGCTTAGCTTTTGATTACATTTCTGTACATTGCATATGTCCAACTTAAACTACCTTTTCCTAAATTGTCCTTTTTTCCCCCTAAGTAGCTCACTTCTAGTTGGATTAGGTACCGCTGTGTCTTCTTCTTCTTCTTTGCGTTCACTGTAAACTTTGTTGAAAAGTTCTGATTGTTCGTCCACTTCTGGACTGCAGTCCTGTTCCAGCACCTTAGTATTGCATGTGCATCCGTTTTACAGATCCGACTCATTTGTATGCAGACTGCTGGTTCCTTGCCTCTCAGGCAGATGCACTCTGATTTCGAAGGAAGCTCACAGTTAGTCGACTCTTACGACATGCTTCTGGGTAGACAGTGGGTTTATTTTTGTTTTCCCTATAATAGCGCCCCAGAAACCACACGGGAGACCGCTGTTTGTGTTTTGTTTTGCCAGTTTAAAGATTCTGTGCCTGGCGTTTTTAAACATTATTTTCACCTTAGTTGTGTGTCTATTTGTGGAATGTATGTAGGACTGAATGTCAAAGCGTTCTGTTTATTGCTTTATCTATGTTTCACCTCAGACACAGAGACAGTCAGGTTATCGGCACACAGACAGTTGGGGTATCGTGTGCACATAGAACCGTGGACTTTGTTTGGGGTTTAGTTTAATTAAATATCGCTGTACAGATTATACACAATGTTTGAGGTAATGCATGCGTGTTGTCTAGCTGAGGTAAGCCCTCAGTGCTTTCATACTCCTACTGAATTAACAGTGTAACGGAAATATCTCTGTTCTGAAATCTTGTATCCAATTATTAGACGCACATTCCCCAGCTGACACTCCTTAGTAAACCTAGTTTTTGTGTTTGTTCTACTGTTTCTTGGATACAACGTGGACAGGTAGAATAAGACAAACAAATGCAGCTTTTTTATAATATGAAGAAATTACATAAAACAAACAAATATAGCTTTAAAAAAAACTGTGAAGAAATGGGATAAAAGTGTTCCAAAAAATGTGAAGGTTTGGGATAAAAGAAAAAAGGTAACCCTCGATAGATGGAGAGTTGGGATAAAACAGACAAAAACTGTGTACAAATACTGTGTTTGACACGGTGTGAAGAGTTGGGATAAGACAAATACCCCTTTAGATAAAGTGTGAAGAATTGGGATAGAACAAATACACCTTTGGATAAAGTGTGAAGAATTGGGATAAAACAAATACACCTTTGGATAAAGTGTAAAGAGATAGGATAAAGCAAATACACCTTTAGATATAGTGTGAAGAGATAGGATTTAAAAAAAAAACACTTTTAGATAAAGTGTGAAAAGATAAGATAAAACAAATACACCTTTAGATAAAGTGTGAAGAGATGGGATAAAGCAGACAAGTATAACTTTAGGGGAAACAAATCTAAAGAATAATGACAAATTTAGCTTTTGATAAAGAAAGGAGAACTAGAATGCAAAGTTAGGTCTTAATTAAAGCTTAAAGTGCTGCTGAAACAACAGCGACACTGTGTTGAAACGCTGTCATCTTATCTAGTGCCTGAGATCACAACATAAGTTACAGGTCTCACACTAGGCAAGACTCCCCTCTAGAGCACAGACTGGGTGCCGAGACTAGCTACAGACCTAATCGCCGCCACCCTATCACAGTCTGGATGCCCAGACTAGCTACAGACCTAATCGCCGCCACCCTATCACAGTCTGTGTGCCCAAATCAGCAACAACCCCAATTGCCTCCATCCTATCACGGTCTGTGTGCCCATATCAGCAACAATCCCAATCGCCTCCATTCTATCACAGTCTCTGTGCCCATATCAGCAACGATCCCAATCGCCTCCATTCTATCACAGTCTCTGTGCCCATATCAGTAACAATCCCCATTGCCTCCATCCTATCACAGTCTCTGTGCCCATATCAGCAACGATCCCAGTCGCCTCCATTCTATCACAGTCTGTGTGCCGAATATCAGTAACAATTCCAATTGCCTTCAGCATATCACAGTATGTGTGAGCATATTAGCAACAATCCCAATCGCCTTCATTCTATCACAGTCTGTGTGCCCATATCAGCAACAATCCCAGTCGCCTTCATTCTATCACAGTCTCTGTGCCCATATCAGTAACAATCCCAATTGCCTCCATCCTATCACAGTCTCTGTGCCCATATCAGCAACGATCCCAATCGCATTCATTCTATCACAGTCTGTGTGCCAATATCAGTAACAATCTCAATCGCCTTCATTCTATCACAGTCCGTGTGCCCATATCAGCAACAATCCCAATTGCCTCTATTCTATCACAGTCTGTGTGCCCCTATCAGCAACAATCCCAATCGCCTCTATCCTATCACAGTCTGTGTGCCCAGACTAGCTACAACCCCAACAACTCCATGTCTCTCTTCACTTTGTAATTCCAGTATCGTCTTTGCACTCTATGGAAAGGATCATGTGAGCTCTGCAACAGCATTTCCTGTTGGTGGTAATTCGGTGTCTAAATAGAAGAAATGTCTCTTCACAAAACTCGCCCTGAATGAGGTCCAGACTCGCTCAATGTTCATGCATCGAATCTAATAGTTCATCTTGATCTTCTGGCGATTTCTCAACCAGTCAGCGTTCAAGTGTGAGCCGCTGTGGAGTTCGCCTGCCGATCGAAAGGTCATGGGTTTGGTCCTGGCGGATCAAGACTTTTTTTTTTTTTTAGAAATTACCTTGGCTCCCACGTCGACTCAGCCTTTAGTGGGTACCAAGTAAAGTCATGGGAAGTAAAGTCGGCAAGGGTGATGCTGACCACGACATCACCCGATTGCCGACTATCTATCAAATATAGGTCTAGCCCTGTATGCCCAGTTCGCCTGAAGACGTGGACAATGGTGCTTGACTTAACACAGCTTTCAAGTACAGACAAATGATGGACCTGGAGCTATAGGCTCTGAGTGTCCAGGTTTGAATCTTGGAATAGTAATTGTATCCCACCTCCCCCTTTTTTCCCCTCCTAAACGTTCGGTATCTCGCCCTGATTAAGGCGGACGTTGTTAATTGTTCATTTTCTCCCGTCCCCACGTTAGAGATTTGATGCAGTTATTTGTATCCATTGATGTACTTGGGGATGTTACGTGATGACACTTTTGTGAATGCGAAGGAGAAGCTGGTGGGCACCAGGATTACTCGGATGAAGGTGATGAAGATCATTCCGGCAACAACAGCAGCAGCCCATATATGGTTTTAGATGTGAACTTCTTGACTGATTCACCAGACGTGGAACTACTGCAAAAGTTCATTCCCTATTTGAAAATTACTTTTATGATGAAAGTGTCGTGAAGGATGCGTTTTTACTTCAGCATGTGCGAAGAAATCATTTCGGCTTCGTAAGGCTCAAGTTGATAACCTCTTTTAAGAAGATGAAAGCATTGAATAGAGATTATAGTATTGCTACCTACCCGAAAGCCTCTTACAGTAAAACAATGATCTTCTTGTATCCGTTATGTGACTTTTGCAATGAGTTCCTCTTT
This sequence comes from Candidula unifasciata, assembly GCA_905116865.2. Taxonomy (NCBI): domain Eukaryota; kingdom Metazoa; phylum Mollusca; class Gastropoda; order Stylommatophora; family Geomitridae; genus Candidula; species Candidula unifasciata. Next base: position 190,002 of record CAJHNH020004678.1, on the reverse strand, counting down.
ACCAACAGAAATTTGGCTTCCAGGTCTAGGTGTATTAATAATCTTTTCTACACCCCTTTTGAATCGTGAATACCACCTGAAAATGTATGCACGAGATAAATAATTATCCGCATAAATTTGTTCCATCAAATAAACTTTTTCAATGGCGCTTTTCTGAGTTTTAAAAAAGAATTTAATGTTAGCTTTTTGCTCCGTGCTGATTACGTAACAATGCACCTCTGACTAGGTAAACAAAAAAGCTGCATGTTTGCTGTCTGCTTATCTAGCGGCGATAAAAAGTTTCCAGATCATAGAATAATTTTGCCTCTTTAGATTGCATGCTTTGCTTTATTGATAACATTTTTGTCTTGGCCATAATAAAATCAGTCTCATTACTTAGTTGTCGGACCTTGAATATATATAAATATATATATATATATATAAAGAACTCTGATAATTTTAGGTTTACTTTTTCACATTTGAAGCTCCTACAGTGGAAAGTGAAAAGGATTGAAAGGAAATGACAATATGAGATAAATGAAGCACAAGCAGGTTTCAGCCAGGGTAGAGGAACTATGAATCACATCTTTCATCTGAGAATAATTTTTGAAAAATGCAGAGAGATCTTCGTGCTTGTTTTATTGATTATAGCAGGGCATTTGATTGTATCCAACACCACAAAGTGTGGACTATTATGAAAAGTATGGGGTTTCCAGCGTATTTAGTGCATTTAATTGAAAATCTTTATCATGAACAACAAGCAGCCATCAGAGCAGCTGGTGAAACATCTGATTGGTTCGAGGTGCAAAAAGGGGTGAGGCAGGGGTGCATTCTCTCACCATACCTATTCAATAAATACGCAGAAAATATAGTGAGAAATGACAAAAATGACCAGACTTGTGACAGTTATGATCCGCTCAAAATTGGTGGCAACCCTATTCCGGAACTCCGCTACGCAGATGACACAGTCCTCCTTTCGAACAGCGTAAAGGGAATAGGAAATTTAATATTTTCTGTCCAAAAGCACAGTGAAGATCAAAATCTGTTCTTGAATTTAAAGAAAACGAAAATAATGTCCACAAAACAAATTGGCTGTCACCCAAAAATAACAATAAATGATGAAGAAATTGAAAATTTCACAAACTTTGAATATCTAGGCTCTATAATAAACAACAATGGAGACTGTTCGACAGAAATTAAAAGGAGGATGGCCATAGCAATGCAAAGATTGGACAGCCTTAAAAGTCTATGGTTAAGCATCAGCAAGAAGATCAAAATTAGAATTTTGAGACCATGCATCTTCCCTGTGGCTACATACGGATGTGAGTCGTGGACTATCTGTCAGTCCTTAAAAAAAGAGAATAGGGGCTTGTGAGCTGAAATGCTATAGAAAGATTCTCAGAATATCATGGACAAAGAAGATGAGAAATATTGACATCTTGAAAGATCTGAACATCAAAGAAGATTGGTTAATAAACAGCATCCTTTCTCGAAAGCTGGAAAATGTTGGTCATATCAAGCACCACGACGGATTGGAAAAAAAAAATTATAGCAGAAGGCATGGTACTAGGAAGGATGGGCAGGGGCCGACCGACACGAAGATGGGCACGGGATATAGGTGACTCCTTGAATGTGAAAATGCATGAGGCGGGAGAACTGGCAAGAGACAGAGTTTCTTTCAGGCAGACTGTGATGAGAGCGACGTTCTGCAAAGGACCTGCTACATGATGACAGTGGAAAGTAAACTTTACTTGTTTGGTTATTTCCTTGCTTATTATAAAAGCTCACGAAAATGTAATGGCGTTGGTTATATATTTGTAAGACATCAATGTGGCGCAGTTTGTAGTGATCCTTTTGTTTCGATTTTGACGTTTAAACACGTTTTTAAGAATTTTTAATTTGTAGGGTATTACGTTATTCAGTTTGGTAATTTTAAGGTTGCTCTAAGTGAGATAGAAACATTATCTATCAGACATTGTTTGTGAATGATTAAACCGCGATGCTCTGAAGTTAAAAGTGCTTGACTCAATTAAATATGTTGTATAATTTGTCTTTCTTTTTATTTATTTATTTTTTTTTTATTTTTTTTTTAATGTTTTTGTTTTACTGTTTATACTTTTTTTTTTTTTTTTTTGTGTACTTGTTTTCTAAATTTTTTTGAGTCTTCCAGTATTGTACAGTAACAAGTAAGAGACTTTACAGGGATTTTGTTGGTGTAGAATTGCAGCTTTTACAAATTTCTAGGCGGGGCTTTTAACAGTGAAATCTGGAGCAGTTGACAGGATTAGGTAGTCATTTATAGTTGATTCATTAGAACTGTCAAGTACTTAATTGATTTAAGGTGTTTCGTAAGTCCCTTATAGTTAAAGTTTTTAAATAACTGCTTACTACATCATGAGAGTATCAAGCGATTTGTGTAGTTGCCAGTATTCAGTCACTGTGAAAGTACTTCTGTAACATCAAACAACATGTCTGTTTTTGCTTGTACCTCTGCAGTCTCTGTTGCATCTGCCACACTGCTTGTCACTGAAGAGCTAAACTGGCAGATTTGTCTGTAAATAATAATATTATAGCATTCGTATAGCTTTCAACTGGCAATATTTTATACCATTTTGCCATAGGACACCAGGCTACTTTGTGACTGTCAACTGACACGCATTGTCATTCAATGTGACTGATTAAGTGAGTTTGTTTCGAAGCTAGAGTGCATCTGCCTAAGAGGGAAGCAGCCAAAAGTCTGCATATAAATAAGCCAGATCTGTGAAACAGATGTTGCACACAAAAACTCAAATTCTGAAACGAAATCCAAGTTCAGAAATGGTCAACTGGAACTTCTACCCCCAGGGTTTACAGCCGACAAGTGCTAAAAAGAAGCAGAGATTGTGATTGTTTGTTTTATTTATAGTCTTATTTCTTCCTTACTATACAAATGCTTTAGCACAAACGGATGACTTTTCCTTCTTGTGTTTGTCACTGATATCAGTATTTGGAAAAATTTAGTGAATAACTCACTTATGTTCCAACATAAAATACTTTAGATATGTTTTGTGGCTTCCGGTGATAATGGAGGTTAGGCACGTTCACTGTCTTTAGTAGTGGTACATTTTTGCTTCTGACAGACCGTGCCCGTTGCATTTCCCTCCGTTTGTAGCCTGAAAGGATATAGTTTTCTTGCCCAGCTACCGAGTCAAGTGCATGGCGTGACACTGTGAGCTGCCTATTTCATTTGGAATGTTTTTTCCCCCCGACTATGACCAATGTTGTGTTATGAACTGTAGATTCAGGAAATGGCGAGCGGCAACAGAACTGGTGATGCCTTATGTGGTTCAAATTATTTGCGTGTGCAACTGCTAATCAGTTTGTAGGCTTCTGTCGACGATGAACTGTATTTCTAACGCCGGACTGTTTATGTTAGTAATTATGATGGCTGCCTTATGTTTTTAATGCATGTTTATGCTAGTGGATTTGTGGAGACTGCAGTCGGTGTCAAATATTTCCACAAGGGACAGTGATGGATATTCTGTGTGTGTTTTAATTGGCACACAAACGGAGCAACTGTGGGATGACCCGCTAGCTACGACGCTAAAAGTAAGGTTACCAAGATTACCGAGATTAAAAGATGGGGCCCTGATCTCTTCCACAGTGTGACTCTCGTACTACTATTCCCACGTATATGGGAGTCCCCGTGGCGGAGCGGCTAGACCCTCGCCGCGGATCGGAAGGTCGTGGGTTCGTTCCCTAGAGGAGCCGGACTTTTTTCAAAAATGACCTTGGCTCCCAGGTCGACCCAGCCTTGAGTGGGTACCGGGTGCAGTCCCGGGAAGTAGAGGCGGCCGGCGTAATGCTGACCACATCTCACATCTTGTGCCGATTGGTCTATACAAATAAAGGTCTAGCCCTATATGCCCTATACGCCTAAAGGCTTGGAAAAGGGTTATTTACTTTTTTACGTCACGAATATCCTTGGTGCGGCGGCGTTAGATGTGTAGTCAAACACTTCTGGAGACTTGTATCTGTGGAGTTTCAGACTGCAGGTTCTATCTCAGGCTGTGGGAATGTTTTCACCGTAAGTCGCTCTGCTACTTGAGATGTGAGTGTTGATTGTTCTGACAAGCGGTAACCAAGCTCTAGATTATCTGGAGGCCTTGAACGACTGGGTAAACCCTGTGGGTATATCCATCTCGCACAAAGCCTTGTAAAAGTGATCTAATGCGGGGTTTTGACAGAGAATAAAACAAGTTTCAGGAAATCAATAGCTGAGAGAAAGATACTGACATTGGATAGGACACACATTAAGAAAACTGACGTCTCGGCACACGGGAAATTCTCATAAGCGCACTGTCCTTATCTTCAACAGCCAGTAAAAAGTGTCAGTTCCGATGTTATCAGCAGACGTTCAATTGTATGTCCTTCTTGCCTTTCCTGCAAGTGCAGAGTGTCAGCGAGATCCCCTGGTCAGTCCTAGTCTGGTCTGGTCTGGTCTGGTCTGGTCTGGTCAGTCCTAGTCTGGTCTGGTCTGGTCTGGTCTGGTCTGGTCAGTCCTAGTCTGGTCTGGTAGTCTAAGTTTCAGCTTCATAGCAAACGGGTCACCCCATCTTTGCTTCGCTCCTGTGCCAACGAAAAACACACAGAATGTTTATTACTGTCCCTTGTGGAAAGATTGACAGACTGCCGTCTCAGCATATCTAGCATACACACGCATTAAAGCATACGGTAGTCATCCGAAGTGCTAACACAAACAGTACGACATTAGAAATGCAGCTCATCATTGATGGTAGCAGAAGTCGCCAACAGATCAGCAGTTGCCCACGCAATCAGTTTTAATCACATACGGCCACCATTAATTTGCGACGACAGGCATTTTCGCGCCATTTTATGAATCTACAATTCACACCACCACGTTGGTCACAGTCGAAAAAACATTCCAAATGAAAACCGCAGCTCACAGTGTCACGCCATGCATTCAACTCAGAAGCTGGGCGACAAAACCATATCCAGTCTACATATGGAGCGAAAATGCATCGGCCGCCGTCTGGCAGAAGCAAAAAAAAAAAAAAATTGCCTCGGCTCCAAACAGCCTAGCGTCCATTTTGACCGGAAGTCCTAGCTGTACCATTGTCTCCAAAATTATGATCTATTTGTGTCTCTCTATTGTTCACTGGCTCTCAGAGGGCGGTGACCACTAAATTGGCATGCTTCAATTCGCCACCCCCTGGTGCAGAACCAGCTAATATGCCCGACTTCATTTCCCCACTTCTACGTGACCGGAATAACAAATATCCAAAAGAACGTTAACCAACCTGATATTGCACAGAAACTCACAGTGTCAACGGAATAAAATCAAACAAAAAAGTAACACCGAAAAGAGAATTCGAGAACGAGATGAAAGGGATCGGGGACACGGGGTGAGATGGTGAACATAGGAGAACCTGTCGTTAGTTGCTCTACAGGTTGATACACGGCAGAAGAAGAAGAAAAGTTAGCGAAGCACAGATCTCACATATCAGTAGCAAGTGGTTGGAATACGAAGGAAATATAACGAACGACGTGTAAATCCGATAAGCGAGTAGCAAAAATGTTGCAACACAAACAAAAATAGTGGAATATAACTCTTGTCTGTAAGGGGACATTTTTCGGAGCAACAGCTGCAATAACAAAGGATTATGGGCAGACATTACAGCTGACATCCTATAATACAGGCATTTAAATATCACAGACCAAGAGGTTAGAAAATCTCAGATTTTGAAACCGAATACAGTAATTGCATTCTGTAGCGACTTCCCGATGGCAATCCTCCGCTGTGAAACCTCTTGCTTGAAAGCACTGCTATCTGATCATGTTTATTCAACATGCTTTTTCATTGCGAGTTAACAGACGGTGACTGCGGAAATGGATGCTCTTCCGGTCTGCGATGATCCCTAGCGTGTCGCTGCACACTGTCCTGCAATAAACCTTCATCTCAAACAGTGATACCACATGTCTGTGACATTTTCTAAAAAAATATTTATTTACACGTTGCGGTTGAATGGTTGAACAGCCCTAAAAGTATGTGGTTAAGCACCAGCAAGGAGATAAAAATTAGAATTTTGAGAGTATGCATCTTCCCTGTGGCTACATACGGATGTGAGTCGTGGACTATCTCTCAGTCCTTAAGAAAGAGAATAGGGGCTTTTGAGCTGAAATGCTATAGAAAGATTCTCAGAATATCTTGGACAAAGAAGATGAGAAATATTGACATCTTTAAAGATCTGAACATCAAGGAAGATTGGTTAATAGACAGCATCCTTTCTCGAAAGCTGAAATATTTTGGTCATATCAAGCGCCACGACGGATTGGAAAAAAACTATAGCAGAAGGCATGGTACCAGGAAGGAGGGGCAGGGGCCGACCGACACGAAGATGGGCACAGGATATAAGTGACTCCTTGAGTGTGAAAGTGCCAGAGGCGGGAGAACTGGCGAGAGATATAGTTTCTTTCAGGCAGACTGTGATGAGAGCGACGTTCTGCAGAAGACCTGCTACATGATCATGATGATGATGATGATGATGATGATGGTTGAATGTTTACACGTTATCATACGTTAGTGTGATTAACACTGAGATCACACAAGCAGATGCATCTTGGGATACTGGTCAACACCGATATTCTTGAGGAGGTACACGCCTGACCGTAGCCTACACAACGCAGCAAAGTTAGATAAATATTAGATGACCCTAAAGCTGGCAAAGAGAAACATTTAGAGCACATAGATGCTCAAATTTGCACTAACTTACAGCGTCAGATTCTGAAACCACAGTTGTACTTATAGTTTGGCCAGCTGGCGATGTCACTCTAACATAGTGTCGCCCCCCTAGCTCTGTCTAGAATGAACTTCACTTAACTAGGGTTCCTTGATTATTGTTATATCTGTGCATCTCTGTCTGTATGTGGGGAGCTAACGATAGACTTCGTTAGGGCCATCGTTTTCCATAGTGGGCCACACCGCTCATGTAGGATGGAAAGAGGTTGGGGCGGGGGATAGGGGGCTTTGAAACGGTCCAGGGGGTGGCAGAAGCCTGCAGTGCTTATGGAGGCTTCAGAATTTGTAATCTCGAAGGGCTATCCTCTGAATAACTGTCACAAATTATTGAGGCCGAAAATATACCCTAACAGGGCCTCAGTCACATGTAAATTGCGGACTACTTCCGGCGACTACACAGCATACTGACGAGAGAATCCCGCGCGGCGCTACGAGCAGATAAAATGGAGGAAGCTGAAAGAGATGCGGTAGCTGCTGCTTGTAAGTCCCAGCCATCTAGTTTATCCCTGCTTCGCGCCGCGCGTTGTGGCGCTGGAGATACTCTCGGCAGTGACTTTAACTCGGCGGAAGCTTTTTCGCGGTATGCTGTGTAGTCGCTGGAAGTAGTCCGCAATTTACATGTGACTGGGGCCCTGTAAGGGTATATTTTCGGCCCCCATAATTTGGGAGCGTTAATCGGAGAATAGCCGACCAGTGTTAGTAGGAGGTGGAAAACAAATAAAGGTGCGGTGATTGCATTTTTAAAAAAAAACGAAAAAAGAAATTGTTCTTGAAGAAGAAGAAAATCGCTCGTATCTGTTTCTTCTGCTGTGTTACAGGCTTAAACTCGTAGTGATTACTGAATATTCCAAATAAGCCCACACAATCTAAGTTATAAGTCATCAATGGTCAAGTTCGCCCGTCATAGTTCTCGGGAGTGAAATTGTTAAACTAATAGTTAATTCACACCAGTTATGTATCTCTAATAAATCGTATGACTTAGCTGGCTAAGAGTGCGTATATTAGTATGAACGAAATTAACACCGTTAATCTGTTATAAAAGTAAAAGTAAAGATCCCTTTTCACGCCTTTCGGCGCATCGGGCATATGGGCAGAGCGTCCCATATTTTTACAGACCATCAGCACTCTGTGGGTAATGTGGTCAGCATTACGCTGGCTGTCTTTACTTTCCCCGGACAGCCCATCCTGGTACCCATTTTAGGCTGGGTTGACCTGCGACGTCCCATACCACGATAAAAACCCGCGCAGCCTACAGTGGGTTTCGATCGCGGTATGCTGGCTTACGAGTTATATTGTTACATTATTTTCCATGTTGATACTCTGGTAGTCTTAGTTTCAGCTTCATAGCAAACGGGTCACCCCATCTTTGCTCCGCTCCTGCGCCAGCAAAAACACACAGAATGTTTATCACAGTCTCTTGTGGAAAGATTGATAGACTGCTGTCTCTGCATATCAAGCATACACATGCTTTAAAGCACACGGTAGCCATCCGAAGTGCTAACACAAACAGTCCGACATTAGAAATGCAGTTCATCATTGATGGTAGCAGAAGTCACCAACAGATCAGCAGTTGCCCACGCGATCAATTTTAATCGCATACGGCACCACCAACATTGCGACAACAGGATTGCGCCATTTTCTGAATCTAAAATTCACACCACCACTAGGTCACAGTCGAAAAAAATTTCCCAAATGAAATCCGCAGCTTACAGTGTCTTGCCATGCATTCAACTCAGAAGCTGGGCGACGAAACTATATCCAGTCTGCAAATGGAGCAAAAATGCATTGGCCACCGTTCGGCAGAAGCAAAATGTTTGCCTCTGCTCCAAACAGTGTCCCTGCCTAGAGTCCATTTTGACCGGAAGTCTCGTTTATTCTCTAATTATTTCATAACGAAATGTGTGAAAGAAAAAAAATCTTTCGAGCAGCATATTTGCCAGATATTCGGTCGTTGTCTGAAAAGTAGCAAAACTATATATTCAGCTACTGAAACAGAGAATGACACCGAATCTAACAGTCTGAAAAAGCACTGCATTTGTTTGTGCATAAAAACACAAAAAGATTTCAGAAAATGCAAATACAATTGCTAGAAGTAGCAAGAAAAAAGGGAAACAGAAATTTAAATTCAAAGATCAACCGTTCGGTCATCAGGAACAGATGGCCACGCTTGAGTCAACATTAGGGGCTTTTGCTGAGAAGATTTGTATTGTATTTTTTCCCATCACACTTACCAGTGCATCATTAGTTCATTGCGGTTACAAACGTGTAAACATAGACAAGACACCGACTATTAAAAAGAATTAGGGAGATTTAATCATGTTTATGACAAAACAATATATTAAACGTCATCTTTTTTTAAATGTGTTCACACCTTTCATATTATTTCAAATGTGTGTGTGTGTGTGTTTTTTTTTTTTAAATTCAGCGCACAGTAACATTATTCAAATTACTGCGCTAGTAAACAAGGCTTAACCCGATTGAATCCCCTCACCCTAAAATATTATAGGAGGCCTGTACCTACCCCAACCCCTCCCCACCCCTCCCCACCCGCAAGTTTTTGTCGTTGTAGCTCAACTACGCGCATGTATATACACTAGCCTTGGCTTCTCATACAGTCATCTACATGTTAGCCATAGAGGTTTTATTATTGGCAATTTCCTGGACAAATCGGATCAATTTTTGTTCGGCTGACAACATGTCAGATCTGAAGCACATGTCACGAACTGAACACGGCACTTCCCTCTCCGAGTGATCGATATCCGTTGCCTAGAACTGGGAATCTGCAGGGAACCAGTTAAATCATCATGTTCAATAAATGGCGGTTAGCTGGCTCTGTACGTCTGGCGTTGATTGAGATACTAGTCTGAATATCATTACACGGAGGCTGATACATAAAATACTTTTCCTTTCCTCATCCATGTCCATTTTGTTGGCACTGATATCTTCGTGCTATCTTTTATTACACGTACTCGTGTGGTTCTGATTTTTCTTTTTCTCTAGGTTTAAGGTCGGCTCTGTGGCTAAGTCGATGCGAACGCTTCGTGATGCCGGGATGAAGGGTTCGATTCCAGCTACGGGCCATGCGCCTTGCGTTGGTTTCGACAGTGGTATCAAGAAAGCCGGCTATGGCAAACTACTGGACGTAAATTTGCCTAGAAAAACCGCACAACACCCAGGGGCTGTTGGGGTTGGTTCTGCAACGTCCTGTAAATGATACGCAACTAACCTAGGTTAAAGATTAAGAATTCTGTATTTCCTTCGTTTAAACACAATTATTCTTGGAGAGAACAGAAGATCTGATAGACGAGCAAGAAGATCAGCACTCTGTCGCCGTCTGTACTTGGCCTTGACCCAGCAAGGTGCAGGTTGGCCACAAATAAGTGGTTATGAGGAGAACAAAACTGTATTGCGGTTTGGAGATGGTAAAGATATGGATACAGAAAACTAATCAGTCGGTTAACCGGAAATACAATTATTCAATATACATTATCCCTGGGTACTTACCAGATTTTGGCTCCCAGGTCAACCCAGCCTTGAGTGGGTACCGGGTGCAGTCCCGGGAAGTAAAGGCGGCCGGCATGATGCTGACCACATTACCCATCTTGTGCCGATTGGTCTATAAAAATATAGGTCTAGCCCTGTATGCCCTATACGCCTAAAAGCGTGGAAAAGGATCCTTTACTTACATTTTTTTTTTACTTACCAGATTTTTTTATGTATAATCTTACTAATAAAAGAAGGTGGGTTTTGTAGTGAATACTTATGAATAAATCAATGAATTGATTTCACTGCACTTAGTGCATTCCCATACCTGCTCCTTCCCCTTCATCAGTAGCTAACGAAGAGTTCTCAAACTGATGGTACCAGTTGACATTCTAATTAAAAGTTGCCTGTTTTAAAAATATTTATTGAGTCCATACCCCTCCTCCATTATTTCTATCCCTCCATCTTCTTTACAGACAGGTAATCGTCCAGACTCTCTGCTCACTCCTGGGTGAATCATTCTCTCCAAACATGGATGCTGTGTCTGATCTGTTACACTGCTAACTTGATGCCGAAGAGTCTTCACCACGTCCGCTGTGTCATACAGCGGATCTACCAGAAAGCGTGTTACAACGCTGGCCCTAATGTTGAATCCCTTCGAATAGTATATAAACAAATGAGTATGGTCTTGTTATTGTAGATCTAAAAGAATTATTTTCATTTGGTAACTTCCCTTGTGGTATCTGGGGAGGAGCGGGTGGGGATGGAGGGAGAATAGACCCACTGCCTCCCGAACAAGCATGTCGTAAAGACGACTAATTAAGGAATTGCGGAGTGCTTTTCCTGACAGGTGAGGATCTAACAGAACAGTATGCATACAGATAAGCCAGAAATAATAAACGGATGTGCACACAGAAGTGCTATCGACATCCTAGCATACAGATCGGACCCATATGTGCTATGTCCTCCGATACAGCAGCAATCTCAGTAACTCTATACTCGCCATACCCAGCTGGAGTTGACTAGCTGGTTTATCTTCTTTCCTTGCGCCGCCGCCGCCGGTTTCTGCGTGCTTGTTCTGGTTCAATGTCCACTTCTCCAACTAGCCATTCATTGTAATCGCTCATTTCTTTCAGCGTCTTTGGAACGTAGCTCATTCAGTATGCCTACTCTGTTCATACTTTATTCCTCAGCTAAATACTGCAGGCACAGCCAGTCTGTCAGCTCTTTTGTTTCCTTCTCCCCCGCCCCGTATCCTGGTGAATACAGCGTAGATAGTTTCTTGATGTCAGACTTCTGGATGCATCAGCCATTCTAGTCGGAGTAAGATAACACTAACACACCGTGTGTTTCACCTGGTCGTGCTTGTCTCTGTAATTACAACATAAGAAAGGCTTTGTTAACACACCAAATTAAGATGCCGGAATCAGCAGAAAATTATGCCACACAATATCGAAAAATCGCTTTAACAACTGGCAACAGAAGTAAACAGATGACCATTTTACACCCCTGGCGCATCGGGAAAATGATACTAGAAGCATATTTGTTCAGGAATATCGACGTTTCTTGTGGTGAACAGCATACTGACCTCCGATATCGTCATTGACACTGACAATAGGACTTGATACGGATTCACACCTAAGACTGACTGACAGACTGACTGACGTTATACCCCACCGGGACATCAAACAAGCGATAAACACACAATGACACAATGTGCCACCATGTGGGTGAGGATCACCGTGGAGAGGTCCCAGAAACCACGTTCATCCTTTAGTCCATATTTATGGCCAGCCTATATTGCGGCCCCTGGCAAGAGCCATGGTAGGGCTTCAAATAACGAAAAATTCCATCCTAAAAAGGACGTGAAATAGATATCCTCCAATATACCTGAGACCTCCAAGTCGGCAGGAAGCGTCGAACAACATCTGCCGCTCGCATGTGGTAATGAAACATTACTATGAATGTTTCGACAGTGAAAGAAAAGAAACTGGACACAAAGCACCACACTTACAAACTATGAGAGTGCCATCATAAAAACGAAGTTTCCACAAGTGGAAAAGAATGCGCCATTACTTGGTGATATTCTGTCTGTGAGATTATTTTTCTCAACGGAAATTATTTTCACAATAAAATTGCATCCATCTTTTGGGTGGAAACGAGACGAATTATCTGCCCAGAATGGCAACTTGGCGCTGAACTATAAAAAGAATGATTGCATGATTGTCAGTGCCTCGGGGACGAGATACCACAGGACGCTGGCTGACAGGATGTGGAACTTTGACCTTCTCAACTTCGGCCTCCAGGTAATGACAGGTCACGATGAGGGTGACAGAAGAGAGGATAATAACAAATGTTGGATATAATAATCATTTATATCAGGGAATTGTGATATACAATGTAGAATACATCAGGCAAATTCAAGTGAAGCGACGGGAGATAGCTTTTGGAACGAAAGATATGTTGACTGAAATGGTGATAGCAATGACCCCTGTTATATTAAGATATGTGTTTGTTAGCCTTTCTCACGACAAACATGGCATTTCACGTCTGTATATGTTGCTTCTAGTGTAATTATGGTTTTCCATGTGGTATCACTTTGATTTAAAACTTGCTTACTCTTTGTATTTATCAATTTTAAGCCGTGGAGGACAAGGGCGGGAGGTGGGGGGATGCTGAATCTGAGATTTTAGAGCCACGTGGCTAATGCTGTCGCCACAAACTGTACATGTTTATAACTATACATTTAAGGCACGGATGGGGGAAAAAACTCTTACCTTACCTAGAATTCGAACCCAGGTACTCTGCATGAGAGGTCAACGTTCTGGTCCCTAGGTTGGCCGCTGCTAATATGATATCATAGTGCCTCATTAATTTCTAAAGAGCTTCCTGTGTACAGTGGTTAGTTCAATCTGTCGTTCTAAAATTATGGCAAGCATATCCCTTGAAAGCGATTGACAAAACCCACAAAGAAAAACACTTAAACAAACACAACTGACAACCTTAATCGTGTAGATAGCAAATTTAATACTGCAACAAATGTGTATTTTATTTTAAAAAAAAATTTTTTAAATAGACGCATCTCCTATTTCATTCTATGTTGACTTCTTGCTGTTGTATGAGGCATAAGAAGTTCAGCCAAACATGCTAGGCAAGAAATTGAGTTTGAGTGTTCATTATTTAAACATTGTTGTGATCTCTATGTTTTTAAGTATACTATTAAAGCATTGGCAGGCAGCAAATGTAAGTATTACCTGCCACGTTTGTTGAATATGTATAGCAACAATGATTTTGACAGGCACAAAAAAATTAACAGAGATTATCACTGTCGGAAATACATACCGAAATAATACACCTCAACGATACAGCTCTTTTGTCTGAAACATAACGTAATCTCAAAGAATTAGTAAACAAAATTCAAAACCTGAGCAATTAAAATAGATCACCCATAAAAAAACAAGAAGAAAACAATAGGAATGACAAAACAGATAATACCAAAGCAGTTTTGAAAGTGACATTTAACAGTCAAAAGTTGTTCTCTTCTTCTTCTTCACTTCCTCTTTTACCGCTGTGGGTGTCGAGGGAGATGTAAGATTCTGTCTCTAGCTCTTCTGGCCGCCTCGACCATAGGCACATCGTGCTTTTGTAGAGTATTTCTGATGTTATCCTTCCATATTGTTCTCGGTCTACCTCGGGCTCTACATCCTTCTTCTCTTTCCATGTATGCTTTGTATGGTATGATGTCACAAGGCATTCTTTCTAAGTGGGCAAACCATTTCACCTGCTGTCTTCGTATGTAATTTAGAATTGGTACTGTGCCGACTTTTTCTCTTATGATCTCATTCCTGATCTTATCTTTTATGGTCACTCCTACAGCCCTTCTCAGAAATCTCATCTCCATGGTTACTAATTTTCATTTATGGTTTGTTGTGAGTGACCATGTCTGACACTGGTAGCACAGAGTTGGAATGAATATGCTTTGAAAAAGATGTCTCTTTGTGCTGATTGGGATTGTCTTATGCTGTAAGAACGGGGGGGGGGGGGCGGGGGGGGGGGGGGGGGGGCTAGCAGTCCCAATAATTGGTTTGCTTTACTGCATCTAATGTTAATTTCTTTATCCAATTTCCCATCTTCGGTAAATGTAGTTCCCAGATATTTAAACTCAGATGCCTGTTTAATGCCTCTGCACTCTATTGCAATGTTTAGATCTGTCTTCTTTTTTCCTATTGACATTAATTCTGTCTTTTCAGTGTTGATTCTCATATTATTTGTTTTACATTCTTCATTCATGGCTGTTAGATGTTGCAATTTCATGGCTGTATCTGCTATCAAGGCCTGGTCATCTGCAAAGAGTAATTCGTTGATCTTACTAACATTTTCATTCATGGGCTTGGCATTCTTGCATATACTGTCGATGTAGGTGATAAACAGCAGTGGTGATAAGACACACCCCTGTCTTACTCCAGATGTTACTGTGAATGGATGAGATGTTCCCTGATTTATTATAACTACACTTCTACAATCCCTGTATAAACTTTTGCACACTTCGATGAGGTGTTCGCGTACTCCATATCTTGCCGTTACTTTCCATAATAATTGTCTGTCAACTCTGTCAAATGCCTTCTCCTGGTCTACGAATGCCACAAATAAGTTCTTATTGTTTTCAATGCTCTTTTCTATTAACTGTTTAAGTGTGAAGATTGCATCTGTGCAGCTTCTATTTCTCCTAAATCCCATCTGTTCTTCTGCCAGCTGTGGTTCTATCACTGGTCTCAGTCTTGTTTCTATTATCTTGGCATACATTTTGCCAACATGGCTTAAAAGAGAGATGCCTCGGTATTGACCGCATTCTCGTTTACTTCCTTTGTTCTTCCACAATGGTATAACTGCTGCATGTTGCCAATCAATAGGGGCAGTTTGTTGTACCCATGCTGCATTAAATATTCTGTGAAGCCATCTGATGTTGCTTTTACCTGCTGTTTGAATTATTTATGTTGGTAATCTATCAGCTCCTGGTGCTTTATATTTGGGAGACTGCTTAAGTTGTTCTCACTCATATCAGTTAACAACAGATTATGGTGGGCATGCAACACTTATGAGAACAGGAAAAGTGATTAAAACAACAACCAAGAGGCTTTTTTTTTTCTCTTCGACCTTACCAGCTAGGTTTAGAGTTTAGACTGAGAGTGTTGCACTTACCCTGTTTCAGGAAAGGAATTAGAAACCTGTACTATCAATAAAAAATATGTGGACAAAGCGTATGCTCTCTAGGGGCAGAAGAAGAAAACAAACAAACGAAGCATTAGCCAAATCAAATTTTAAAAGAAAAAAATAATAACACTATTCTTCTTTGGGCCCCTGTGAAGTGGTGTTGTCTCGCTTTACCCCTTTTGGTGTTATGTTCGTGTAGTCTCGTCAGTGTTGCATTCAGAATCATTACTTGATTGGTTTAATCAAGCTGCCTCTTTGAGGGCATTAGGTGTATCAGCCCTGTTCATTGCCAGTCGGTTTTCCCATGTGAGCATCACTTGCAACTGTGTAGGCTCGTTTATTGCACTTTACACCAGAATACCCTGTAGCAAATATGAAGCTGATTTGTGTCAGCTTAAATCCATTCAGGGACTCCACCAATTGTCTTCGTATGCAACTTTTCTCGATCTTCTTGAGCATATTCATTGAGTCGGTGAGAAAACATGCCCGGGTGAAAGTCTGTGTTTCTAATCAAGCTATTGCTTTGGTTGTCGCCATGACCTCCACAGTCAAACTGCTGTCGTCAAGACGAAGGCACCACAGTCTTCTTTGACAGTTCTTCCTTCCACCTCAGCTGTAAATTCCCATGGATAGCATGCCATCAGAATCTCCCCTTGTGTCTCAGAAAATACTACTTTAGTAAGTCGAAAGATTATCCTTACCGCACATCGTACCATTCAGTCGGTAAGTGCTCGGAACCACGGTTGTCTTAACAACAGTATGGGTCTCAAGACAATCCAGCGTGCTGAGTCTCCTAAGAATAAAATGTAAACGGTCTTTAATATAAAACATACCATTATTTTATTGGCACTTCAACGAAACTTGTTTTAAAACATAAACATAGATTAGACGGCGCAGTATAAAAGTATTACGGACATCTCATTATAACAAGCCTCACATAATTGCTTCATTATTGGCTTAAAGTCAGTGGTTTCGAAACGCCATTTTCAATGCACTTGAGTGAAAGTCTGTTCAAACGATACTGCCCCAGCATCACGATGCTTCTAAGTAGGGCTGTACCGAATAAGGATTTTCACTATTCGGGCAAATAAGAAAAGCAGGAGCAACTATTCGGCCGAATACGAATACGAATCATTATCATCATCATTATCAGGTACCTTGCCGACTGTCGTAGGCCTTGCCACAATCAGCGATCTCCTATCCTGTAGCATGTATTAGTTTGTGTGACACACCTCCATGCCATGCAACAAGACTGTCACGAATCTTCACTCGTTGTCTTCCTCTGCCCATCCGTTCACAGATCTTTCCAGTGGTTACCATATGTTCCATTTTTCCTCTTCTCAATACATGGTCAAAAAATAATGACTGCCTCCTGATGTCTGTGATTAGTTGTCTTCAGGCTTCCGCTCTGTCAAAACCTCTAGGTCGCTTTCATTGTGGCTGTCCAATATATTTTAAGCATTGTTCTGTAAAACCACATCTCCGAGGCCTCAAGAAATTTTTGGGCCTGCCTACCGATTGTCCAGGACTCAGAGCCATATGTTTAAACTGGATGCTGTACCACGCAACCGGGTCGCAGTTTCCCCCGCTACGACAGACTTAGTCAACAGCAACAACTGTGTTAATGAGAGAGTTATTTCAGTCTATCGCAGTGTATGCAGAAACGGGTGTCAGGTAACCACTATTCGTATTCGGCCAGAATAGTTATTAAGTACAGCCTTACTTCTAAGCAGAGATGTATATGTTTCAGTCTTGAAAAAATTGACTTACCCCTGTACAAGAAATTACCACCATGTACTGAACACTTGGATCAACATATTTCAAATAATCCAAAATTATGTTGCTGTACAGTACAGGGGCAGTCTTCATTTTCATTAGGAGCCATGTGGTGCTTAAGATATTCACAAATAATGTTGAATGTTGAATTATGAATCGACATCAAAGCACTGGGGACACCCTCATAAGCACTCCGTCCCCACTTCAGCAGCAAGCGAAGAGCTCTAATTTTGATTGTACCAGTAACTGTCTGATTGTATATCCGTCTGGCCCTGGCCTTAAGGGTTCAGACTCTGCCAGATCCCCTGGTAACTCCTTGCAGCGCCATTCTCCTCAGACTGTAATGATCTAGGTGTGCACCTGAACTGTTTACTCGATCCAAAAGAGCCAACACAACATTTAGCTTGCCATACATCAATTTACCACCAAGTCGTGCAGAACCAGCCAATCTATCTGCCTGCTCATTTCCCAACACACCGGCATAACGTGGAGAAAATATCCAAAGGACGCTGACTACCCTGGGACCTGGAGAGTGATGCTTCCCACTCTGCACGGAGCTTGCCTGTTGAGATTTTGACATTCATGTAAAAAGTCATCATAATTCAGGTCTTTGTGATACATACTAGCCAGATGTTCACACTTTATCTGGACACATTCTCTTGGCTTTGAAAACTTATTCATGACAGTCGTCTCGAGATTTCTGGAGATTGGTTTTCAAAAGCTCAAGAAGATTAGTGGCAATAAGGACCTTGCTTTCTTTTATTAACTCCTTCTGGCGTGTCTTTCTAAAGATTTGTGAAAAAGATCGTTTCCAGGTTAATTTTGTTCCCTATCGGTTTGCCTTTCATTGTTTTCAAAGAGCAGCAAGCAATTATTGATTCAGCCAAAGTGCTCGAGGATTTACAAAATAAAAACAGCAAAATTGTCTTCCTTTGTGACTGCATGTCAGTCCTCCATGCGACTCATTTGGATCCACGAGACAACATGGAAAGAGAACTAACCTGTCAGCTAAACAGACTCACAGAAAACAATCAAATCGTTCTCAGTGGAACCCGGCTCACTGCGGCATATCAGACAGACTTGCGACAACAAAAAATTGAACAAAGGAGAAACGACACGCCCATTCATTATCATTACCAGAAAGCAGAACACTTATCAAAGGAAAATACAAGGGATTGTGGAGAGAATAAACTAACAGTAAACATCCACAAGACCCCATCAGCAGACTCAACAGAAAGGAACATACAACAATTTTCCGTCAAACAGGACCACAAACACCTCAGCACATTCTGCAGACCTGCCCACTCTACCTGCAACTTCGAAAAGACAGCCGGCCTCAAGAGCAAAGCGTGCAGAGCAAGCTATGAGGAACCATGCAGGACCTGCAGCTGACATGCGAGTTCATAGAGGCAACCCACCTGATGGTCTGATCTGAGCATGCGTTCGCAAAGAAGAAGAAGAAAATGGTTCATGGTCAGCTGACAGATAACCCAGCGCATGTTTTATTTGACCGAAAACGCCACACACAGAACATGCACAGTATCAAATTGTGCTGACCGTTGGCTGTCAGGCAAATGCTTGTTCACAAAATGAGCCACGTATCTCAAATTTTCTAATCTGTAAGCAGCAGCAGGTGTCACAAAAGCTGAAAACCATAAGTTTGTGAGGTGCAGCAGGAGCAGATCAACCCTGAGCCTCATGAACTCAGGTTGGCCCACTCTAAAAATGTCTAGGAGCTTGTGGGCCGAAACATTTGTCGACGTGATATCACTTCTACTGATAATTGGTAGACTCCTGCTGTACATGCTTCCCTGCGGAGTTTCTTCTTATTATCAAGTAAACTCTTAACCATTTTCTGTGTGTGTGTTTGATTAACCCGTCAGGTGATTTACGAAGCAATGTCCCCTGTTTTTGGTGGTTAGCGGGTGTAAACAGGTTGAGGAAACTGTTCTAAAACCTGTCCCTAATGTCTACACAGGCTCACACACGTTAGCACCTTGTAGTTATTTGCTTTTACCGACAGCGGGGACGATATTATCGGTTAATAATTTTTTGTTCTTGGTAAATACTAATGGTAACAGCGATGCTAAACTGAGCTGTAGTGAGCGGAGTGAAGAATCGACACATCATTACAAAGTCATTCTCATAAGCGCTCTGTCCTATTCTTCAGTATCTCCCATGCTGATACTGCCAGTAGCAATTTGATTATATGGCCATCTGGCATTTCCTCTGAATTCAGGGAGTCGGTAAGCGTCCCTGGGCACTCCCCGCTGCACAGTTCTCTCCAGAAGGCAATCAATCACCTATTGGCACTTTACATTCTTCACCTACTCCCAAATCTGACTGCCTCTTCGTTTACCAATACACCTACGTGACCAAATGGGGAAAAGATCTAAAGGACGCAAATTACCTGGCATCTCTGAAGAAGGTTTGTTTTAGAACGTCTATTCTGTTTTTTGGCAAGCTGGCATAACATGTTCAAGGCTGTATAACCTACGGTGACATAAAAACGACAAAGTTTGTTTGGTTTGGCTATCAGAAAGTACACAGAGATAAGCATGATTTATTGCACCAACAATAGTGAGTGGGAGACTATCGTCACCATTTGGGTAGGAAGTTTACTACTGGTGTGTGGCCTTGGCGTTGTGCGAGACACACAGTCACATAATCAAGCGCATATAGAAGCCGCCTGATCAGTCTTGGAAGGGCTAGATGTAACAATGTCAAGGCATTCAGTAACTCCAATCCTTTAACAGTTCCACTTCTTCTTATTCTTCGCTTCTTCTTTTGCTGCTTCGAGTGTCAATGAGAATACAGGATTCTGGTTTTAAGTCTTAGACTGACTCGTAATTGAGCTGTTGAAACCACTGCGGTGTTTGTCGGACTTTATTTGTCCACAGTTTTTCTCTACCCTCGGCATCCTCATCTCTGCCCCTCTGCACTGTGTCCCTCTGCTCTGTGTCCCTCTGCTCTGTGTCCCTCTGCTCTGTGTCCCTCTGCTCTGTGTCCCACTGCTCTGTACCCCTCTGCTCTGTGTCCCTCTGCTCTGTGTCACTCTGCTCTGTGTCCCTCTGCTCTGTGTCCCTCTGCTCTGTGCCCCTCTGCTCTGTGTCCCTCTGCTCTGTACCCCTCTGCTCTGTGTACCTCTGCTCTGTGTCCTTCTGCTCTGTGTCCCTCTGCTCTGTGTCCCTTTGCTCTGTGTCCCTCTGCTCTGTGTCCCTCTGCTCTGTGTCCCTCTGCTCTGTGTACCTCTGCTCTGTGTCCCTCTGCTCTGTGTCCCTCTTCTCTGTGTCCTTCTGCTCTGTGTCCCTCTGCACTGTGTCCCTCTGCACTGTGTCCCTCTGCTCTGTGTCCCTCTGCTCTGTGTCCCTCTGCTCTGTGTCCCTCTGCACTGTACCCCTCTCCTCTGTACCCCTCTGCTCTGTGTCCCTCTCCTCTGAAGCCCTCTGCTTTGTGTCCCTCTGCCCTGTGTCGCTCTCCTCTGTGCCTCTCATCTCTGTGCCTTTCATCTCTGTACTTCTCATCTCTGTGCCTCTCATCTCTGTGCCTCTCATCTTTGTGCCTCTCATCTCTGTACCCCTCTGCTCTGTGTCTGTCTGTTCTGTACCCCTCTGCTCTGTGTCACTCTGCTCTGTACCTCTCATCTCTGCGCCGCTCTGCTCTACATCTGCTTGCTATACCTTGGCAATTTTATTTGTCGTTTGTATATCTAATCCAGTGTTGCTTCTGTCTCCGAAAACGTAAACTTCGGGAGGCGAACTGACCGTCTGCAGAACTCTAAGCAAGCGGTTTGAATTCAAGAATGTATAGAAACCCAGCTGTTTTGAAAAAGGTGAGTGCTCGAAGACAACTTGTCACAAACATCAAACGGAGACAGTCATCATTTTATTTTGGTCATGTTATGAGAGGAGGGAATATGGAACATGTGTGTTCACCGGAAAGATCTGTGGAAAGAGATACAGACAACACGAGAAGATTCTTGACGGCGTTTTGTCATGGCATGGAGGGGTGTCAACACATGAACACATACAGCGGCGGATCGCAGATTGTGGAGAGGCATGATCGCCCACGCCAGTAGAAAAGGCACTTGATGATGATGTTTATGATAAAGTAGTGTGTGAGCTGTAAATATTTAGGGTCAACTACTGGAAGCTGCTAAGATATTGCTGCCATGGCTGCAGCAAATGAATAGACTTGCGGCAGAAACAGAAACGGACACAAAACGAAAACCGTTTACGAAAACATCTTTGGCGATTATATGTAATTTCCTGTCGGGAAATCCCGGGTGATTTCCCCCGCGAGGGGTTGCAGCCAGGTAGAAGCCAAGCAAGCTAGTTTGTGTCGCCCACGTAGACAGGTTGACAGGGTTTTTGGCTTACATTTAACTAAATCCCGGGACCTTTCTAGCTCAGCATAATTTACGCTCTGATTGTAGTCTGTAGGCAGGCGTCTACTGGGCTTCCCTTGTTCATCAGTCGAGTAAGGGTTGGGTTATTATACCTTTCTGAATGGCGACTTCTATTTCAGGATTGTACTTTCAGTAGATAGAATGAACACAGGAGCGGTCGGGATCAGGGCTACCAATCCTGCCCGCCCCCCACCCACCCCCCCCACCCCCGAGATCTAGGTGTGTGTTTTTTGACGCCTTGGGGGAATCTTGCTTTTTTTTTTTTTTAATCCTTTTATAAAAGTGATAAATGTTTCGTTTCGTAACTAACAATTTTGTACATTTTAACAATCTGGGTTTTTTTTTCCTGTGTCTATGTATTGCTTGGGTTTTTGTTCAGCTAAGCTGGGTTTTTTACCAAAAAAAATTCCATTGGCAGCCCTGGACTCAGGATCGATCGAGGAACTTCAGTTTCGTGGTCGGGCTGGCAAGGTGACCTTCGCGCCAAGAACTGGTGGTCTTTTCTGATGTCCAGTTTAGGGAACAAACTTAGAAGGAGGAAGAGGAGGAAGAAGAGTGATTTGGTGTACACACATGTGGAAATGTAACGACGTAGGTTGGAAACGAGCCCAAAAGGCTGTAAGTTTGTTACTCTAGTGGGAAAATAGAGACACAGGCCTACAGCCGTCTTATGTGTGCAGATGTGCGCGTGTGAGACTATGTAACGTCTGGTCTAAGTAATGGCTACTCTATTACACACTCATACACATGTTTAACTGTGTGGGTATGCTTGTGTATATATGGTTATTGTCACTGCGGAGAAAGAGACAAAGTAGACACCACACAAATCAGGCAACGTCTCGACCCACACAAAACAATGGCCACAGTCATCCTAGAAATAGGCCTGACGTCTTCCCTCGAAGTCGGAGTACAGCTGCCCATGAGGCAGGGAACAGCAAAACGGTTGTACACGCAAAACTCAGGTCCAGGTAAAAGCCGATTAACCGGGACCTTCCGCCGGAATTCACAGCCGGTGAACGAAGAAGAAGAAGAAGAAGTCATGGCCATTGAGTTAACCGTATGTGTCGATTCCTCCCCACCAAAAATATGATTGACACATTCCGTTTCTGGGGACAGCTTTTATCGGGTTTGCTCTCTAGACAGTTGCAGTCCCCTGCTGATGAGATTATGTCTTCCCGAGTGCTTATATATATATATATATATATATATATATATATATATATATATATATATATATATGTGTGTGTGTGCGTGTGTGTGTGTGTGTGTGTGTGTGTGTGTGTGTGTGTGTGTGTGTTGTGTTAAGTAAAGGAGAGAGACGGAGGAGAAAAGGAGAGAGAATTATTACAACACCACAGAGAGACAGAGAGAGAGAGAGATTAGGTGAAAATTATAACAACATCACGGAGAGGGGGTGTGGGAGTGAGAGAGAGAAAAACGCAAATAAATTGAAACTGATATCCCACAGCGGCGTGTGTTAATTGACTCAAGAATTGATCCAACAGCCGAGTTGTAACCACGGCATGGTTGTTGAATTCAGCTTGGATCGTTCACTCTCTGGATTCCCATAAATAAACCATGGTTCCCACAAAAACGACTCTGTCGACGAGTTTTCAGTGTCAATGAGATATGTCGGTTTAAATTACAAAATCAATGTTTCCATTTGTATGGGAAAGGTGGAATGTATGTCTGAGAGGTTGAAACGTCGCACATGATTGAAAACAGGTTCAAACTCTGATTCAGGAGTATAAAGAATGTGTACCTGTCTAAGCGGGCTTTATCTACGTCTGCCTCCTATGTGAGGTTTGCTTCTCTGTAAGAAAAACACCCCTACTGACATCGATAGTGGAATAGTCCATTCAACAATAACACCTACATTGACATCAGTAATGGAATAGTCCATTGAACAATAACACCTACATTGACATCAGTAAAGGAATAGTCCATTGAACAATAACACCTACATTGACATCAGTAATGGAATAGTCCATTCAAGAATAACACCTACATTGACATCAGTAAAGGAATAGTCCATTGAACAATAACACCTACATTGACATCAGTAATGGAATAGTCCATTGAACAATAACACCTACATTGACATCAGTAAAGGAATAGTCCATTGAACAATAACACCTACATTGACATCAGTAATGGAATAGTCCATTGAACAATAACACCTACATTGACATCAGTAAAGGAATAGTCCATTGAACAATAACACCTACATTGACATCAGTAATGGAATAGTCCATTGAACAATAACACCTACATTGACATGAGTAATGGAATAGTCCATTCAACAATAACACCTACATTGACATCAGTAATGGAATAGTCCATTCAACAATAACACCTACATTGACATCAGTAATGGAATAGTCCATTCAACAATAACACCTACATTGACATCAGTAAAGGAATAGTCATCCTTAATGGACTAATCTAATTTCCACTCATTATTTTCCCCTATCCACCAACTCGATGTCTTTCGTCCTTCGTAAACTTTTCACCTCATTTCGCTATCTCACTTATCCTAGTTCTATTTCTCCTCCTCATTCTTCAGTCTTTTTCATTCCTCTTCCTCACATCTGCTCTCCTCATCCCTACCCTCTTCCTCCTATTCGTATTGCACAGCTCAAGCGCTCATTCTTTCCTGCCCTGCCTTTCTATTCCTCAGACTCTCATCCTCCTTTATCTACGTCTTATTCTCAACGTCTACTTCATACTCCAACATTCTCATCTCCTAAAGCTGTCGCTCCTTACCCTTGACCTTTCTGTCACCTTCCCCTTTCATCCCTACCCAGTTCCTGCACTCACACCATGCCCCAACCACAGCCTCCAACTCTTACATTCGCTTTAATAAGGGCCGTGATGTTTTTCATCTGGGGCCTTGTTTTGGCAGACAAAAGACCACTACCCCCCCCCCCCCCCCCCCCCCTTCCCCACAAGCAAGTCGTAAAAGTTGATTAATTAGCGGAATGTATCTGCCTGAGATGAGAGGAATCAACAGACGGCATACAAATAAACCAGATATGATATATAGGTACAAAATTCAAGTTCTGAAGCAAGACTAAAGTTCAGAAGTGGACAAACAACCTGACCTTTGTTTACAACAGGTGGACGCTAAGAAGAAAAAGAAATCTCTCGAATTCATAAATTTTGTTCCAAAAGTTGTTAGCCCTGTGAGGATTGTTATATCATCACGTAAGTAGCCAGTAGATTCTGGTCTGATTGTTTCATAAGCTTCAAGAAGAACATTTGACATGTCAGTACTGTGAACTATTACATCCAGTTTCGTCCTTTTAAGGACGAAATTTTTTGTTTTTTGAAACCCCACCCTGGCTTTTGCCAGGGGCCGCAATATAGCCCGGCTATAAATATGGCCAATTGTCTGAACGCGGTTTCTGGGACCTCTCCACGGCGATCCTCATCCACATGGTGGCACTTTGTGTCATCGGGTGTTTATCGCTTGTGTGATGTCCTGGTGGGGTAGAAAGTCAGTCAGTCAGTCAGTCCTGTGAATCTGTCCTACATGAGCTGTATGCGTGTGCTAACAATCAACATGACCGTCCATGGCAGTTAGGCAGCGCTTATTTGAAATATCTAAATGTCAGAGTGAAGCCATACATTTATAACCACTAGTTCTGTCACTGACATTTGCTACAATGTCAAGCTAACAAAATACGGCTTGGTATTTGCTACATAATGTTCAATTAAAATAAAACTGTATTTACTTTGTGTTCTTAAATATTAGGCTGGAGCTAGATGTTTCATATAAACGAGTATCGTATCAAATAATGTGTGCATCCAACCTATATCTGTCCCTCTGTCTGTCTGTCTATCTGTCTGTTTGTCTTCTTTGTGTTTGTCTGCCTATCCGTAAATGTGCTTGTCTGGATATCCGTTTATGTCCTTGTCTGCGCGTATGTATTTCGGCTCGATTCTCTGTGTTTTCGAACCTCCTGCTCATCCCACCAAATAGGTGTCCATAACTCACCGGAGGTCTATAAATCAGCTGGTCTGGCTGGAGTGTAAATATTGTCTCGGCTGATTTCTCCTGTGGGACGTGTCACAAACAGCGTGAAGAACCCTTGAGATCAGGCCATATGCTGGGGGTTTCCCGTGTGACAGTGTCACCTGGGCTTTTGAGCTGACATTTAATTAGTGGGCTCGCCCGGTGACTGCCAGACCCCATGTAACTATGGGTGGATCAAGTCGCGGCTGTTACACACTCATGTTGTTGTAGTTTGTTCTGTAGGTGATACGTGATTATGTTACATAGACAATGGGTTTTAAATTAGATTACTGTGTTCCCTCACACAACAAGTTACACAAAAACTGGATTCTGTTTTTGCTGTTAAATATTACAACTGCCTGATTGCAACAAACTCACAACACTAGCTGAGGGGAAAAAAATTAGTTTAGAGAAAAAGTCAGGCTTAGCGCAGGGGTGGAAAGGAAGGGGGGGTGGTGTGTCGATCATTTTAAAAAGTTAACTATATTGTGCGTCCTTTGAATTAACCCCCCCCCCCCCCCCACCCTAAACACACACGCCCACACATACACACATGCACACAACCGACTGGTATGCTGGCGTTGTGGGAATGTCGAATGTTGAATTACGAATCGACATCATAGCACTCAGGACACTCCCAGAAACGCTCCGTCCCCATCTTCAGCAGAAAACAAAGAGTTCCAATTCCGATGGCACCAGTTACTGTCTGATTGTATATCTTCTTCTTCTTCTTTCGTTCGCCTGAAATAAGTTGTCTATATCAGCAATTTTGTCTCTTGTATAAATTTCACTGTCGTTGTTAGTTAATTCAGCGGCCCATAGAGTTTACGTTCCACTGTTGTTCTTTCTGGCCAAAAGGTTTGCCTTAATATGT
Source organism: Candidula unifasciata (assembly GCA_905116865.2). Lineage (NCBI taxonomy): Eukaryota > Metazoa > Mollusca > Gastropoda > Stylommatophora > Geomitridae > Candidula > Candidula unifasciata. The sequence continues at coordinate 163,454 of CAJHNH020004678.1, read as the reverse complement.
CATATTCGGTTGCAGTCCTGGCGTACATGCTTTGCTGTCTGGGGCACCTTTCCACTGGTGCACATGGCTGATACGCCTTTCTTAAATTGTGTGCACATGTGGTTATGTAATCGGTTGTGCCCTGTTCTGAAGTGGACTTTTTCTGGTTTGTCCATAATAAAATAGTCGTCTTGTGCTGGGGCTGGTGGTTTCCTGATCGATTTAATGATTGATTTCTTTTGGTGGTATGTGACTGGTACATCCGGCTGCACTTTTGTCACACCTTTCCCTGCCAGTTGATCAGCTTTCTCATTTCCAGGCACTCCACAATCAGACGGTATCCACTGCATTATGACTCTTCGCTGAAGGCTGAGTTGTGTCAGCAGTGTTTGCAATTCTGGTAGTTTCCTAGACTGGAGTGCTTCAAGTACGGATTTAGCATCTGTCAGCATTACTACTTACTGTGAGCCAAGATTGGAATTTAGCAGTTTCTCTGTTGCTATCTTGATAGCCTGAGTTTCTGCATCATAGTTATGGCAGTACTTCCCAGTTGGTACACTGGACTTATCCCTAGTACCATCTGGGAATTCTATGTACACTCCAGCACCACCATTTTTAACTGCACTTTGTGAGGACCCATCTATATAGACTCTGACCCATTGTTCTTGTGGGTATTCTTCATCAATATAACTGAGGGTGGCCATTCTGCGTTGTACACTAGTGTAACTCTTTCTTGTCAAATATCCCTTTCACATTTGTCTGGATTTGTACCGTTAGTTTGCATTTTTCTCTCCATGGAATTTGTTCTGGAATACTTTTAAGTGGACAACCAATTTCTGGAAGGTCAGCAGTTTCTCTAAATATTCTTTTTGCTTGATGTATAAAACTGCTTCTTTTTAACCGTTCCAAGGCTAGGTTCTGAAATCTATTTTTCATCGGGTGATCTGGCATACTGAGTAACTTTTCAGCTTGTATTTGCAACGTTGTATCTCTGCGTTCTCTCAGTGCCTGTGTTTTCCCAGCTTTCTCCATTTCTAATATGGTTGATTTCATCCTTCCTGTGATGACTCTGAGCGCTTGATTTTGCACTTTGTCCAATTCCTTTAATGTGGTACTAGATGTTGAACACCATGAAGTGAATCCATATTCCAATGCTCTGCTTGTATATTTTATTGAGTATTTTCCCATCTGCTCCCCATGTGGTTCCACTTAGTTTTCTTAGTAAGGCTGTCTTCCTCCTGACTTTGGTTGCTGCCTTGTTGATATGTTTTCTCCATGTCAACCTGTCATCAAATGTGACTCCGAGATACGTGGGCTCTTTATTGTCTTTATCGGTCTCGATCTTCTTCTGAATGTCGATCGTCGGCCAGATCCCCTAGTAACTCCCAGCAGCGCAGACCTTACTTATCTATTTTCGCCTCCGCACTGTTCACTCGCTCCCAGAAGACCCTCACAACGTCTAGCGCGTCAAACATAAATTCACTACCAAGTGGTGCAGAACCTGGAGAGAATATCCAAAGGATACTAACTACCCGGGACCTGTGAAGTGATGCCTGCCACTCTATAAGTCTGTAACAATCACGGCATGTGTGTAAAGCTGATTCTCAAGCCAGCGGCAGGCAGCAGTGACTGCCTCCACCTCCATTTTCCCACTAGACGTTGTGATATCCTATGCCAGGCTTTGTTGCAAAAAGCGACGTCCATTCACCTTTGCTATAAACCCCTATACACTACGTCTACTTCGTACCCTGATACGTACGACCAAAACTGGAGAAGGGCATGGGAGCATACTTTACTGCAGACAGATCAAACCTACACAAACTGGACAACATACAGAACACTGGTCTCAGAATCATCACTGGAGGTATGCAAAACACACCAATCAATGAGCTGGAGGCAACTTTTGGGGCCTACAGAGCTTTGAGCCTTCGAAGGGAAAATAAGGTGCTTACCTTAAGAGAAACATTTAAACGCACGAATAACAACCCCGTGCACAGAAGAGAAAACAAGGTAATTAAAAAGCGACAGAAAAGACCAAGCTTTCACCATCTATCAAAACTGTACTACGCAAAAAACAGTGTGACTTAATTTCTAAAGATCATTCAACATGGGAAATGATCCAGGCATACAGCATAGACCTACAGCCTAACTATACAGTCACAACAACAATTCCAGGCATAGACAAAAGGCTGAAGAATGTGACCCAGTACTGCATGCAAAGACACTTGAAAATGTCTACAACTCTTACCCAAAACCTAACACGTATACACCGATGAATCATTGGAGAGAGCAGGTAAAAAAAAAACAAAGGAGCTGGATCGGTCATCTTGCTGCAAGATAGGGCCACAGTAGAAACGTCATGCACCTCCGGAAGACTCAACAACAAACTTCAGAGCAACAAGCAATTATTGATTCAGCCAAAGTGCTTGAGAAAAAAAAAAATTAAAAACAGCAAAAATATTTACTTTGTGACTGCATGTCAGTTCTCCAGGCGACTCAGAGGGATCCACGACACAATATGGAGAGAGAACTGACCCGCCAGGTAAACACTCTGAGAAAACAATCAAATCGTTCAAATTTCGGCACATTGCGGCATACAAGGATACGAGTTAGCAGACAGACTTGCAAAACATTGAGCAAAGGAAAACAACACGCCCATTCATTATCAATACCAGAAATAAAAACACTTATCGGTGAAAAATATTAGGAATTGTGGAGAGAACAAACTAACAGTAAACATCCACAAGACCCCGTCAGCAGACTCAACAGAAAGTAACATACAACAATTGTTCGTCTACAAACAGGACACTGCAGGCTCAACTACCACATGCATAAAATAAAGATTGCAGTCCCCACAGTGTGCCTGTCAAACAGGACTACAAACACCTGAGCACATTCTGCAGACCTGCCCACTCTAACTTTGAAAAGACACCTGGCCTCAAGAGCAAAGTGTGCAGAGCAAGCAATGGGGAACCATGAAAAACCTGCTGCTAAAATGTGAGCTCATAGAGGCAACACACCTGATGGTCCGGTCTGAGCATACGAAGCCGAACACAAAGATGAAGAATAGGAAAGGATACATGCACTTCTGTAGTTTTCCCATGATAGGATAGGTATATTTAGGACTTTTTAAAGGCTTACATATGTGTATGTGCGTATATACCACATATATAAATATATATACATATATCTACATATGTGTATATATATATATATATATATATTATATATGTGGGTATGTGTGTGTACATATATATATATACCCCCCCCACACACACACACACACATATATATATATATATATATATATATATATATATATATATATATATATATATATACGATCGTTAGTCGACCTCCACAGACAAAACTCTTCGCTGTCTTCATTGACATCTGCTTATCAAGGACACAGATTTTGCGCCGTGTTGTTGAATTAACATTGTAATTAAACACTTCTGGGGGCAGACTGCCCTAATGTGACACTGGCATGTCTTGGGGTCATTACAGACGCCATTAACTAGGCGCGCCACTCCGTGTCAGGGATCTAGAAACTGACAATAAGAACTCACTCGAAAAATGGATCAAGCTGTGTCCAGAATGTTCGAGAATTGTATGGGAAGAAAAGGCGACTAGGAAGGAACCTACCTCATCCCACGGCACTTGAAGTATCTGAAGGCCTAATACTTCACATCCCAACGTCAGTGTATGGGACTACCTTCTATTGTCCGGTATGCGTGTATCGGCGAGACCATTCGAATACCTACAGTCGTATCAGCTGCTCTGTTCAATTGATATTATAACAGGGGATCTATCATGTGAAGAAACTGGGGTTTGCATGATACAGACCACATACCGCATTACATGTCGCCTGTTCACTGAACATGCCCCCCCCCCCCCCCCGCTTCCTCCCAATATAATCTCAGGATACCTTCATGAAGCATAAAAAAAGTTTTTGATGCTTCCTATGTATGAAAAGCCGTGGGGCATATAGGAAACAATAAACAATAAGATTTTCCCATAAGAAGATTTTTTTTTTTTGGGGGGTAAACTACCCCTTTGACCAGATACAATCACCCACTGAAACCCCTTCTATATATTCCTGAATGTTTCAATTCGAGCTGGTTTTACTATCTACTTACGATATATTGTTGTATTCTGCTATTTTTGTGAGCTTAGTGACCAGCTTTTATAGTAATTTTACAAAAGACACCACTCTAGAAAGAATAAAAACCCTACTGGAGAAATATATTGAAAACAAGCGAGCAAGAGGCAGACAGCGTCAAGTTAAAGAATAACATCAAGAGATGGCCGAACAGCAGTCTAAGATAATGTACTTAAAGGGCGAAAAACAGACCGTGTTTGAGATACATTGCAGTCAGCTTTCATTGTGAAGACAGCACCTGATTGATTAGTTGATGTACTTCAAGAGCGGAAGAATCATTTGGTCACTTGTGTTACACTTTAGAGCAAGAAACAAACCAATGACGGTCGAAAACTGCCTCAGCGTGAGCGCTGAGGACCAGATTCAGCGACTCGTCAAGCAGTTTATTTCAAGAACAGGGAAAGCGATCTGAGAGGCCATCCCTCAAACCCAGAGCCGTACAACCCGATGGGACCTGATCAAAACCTGCGAGCACCAGCGGCACCTGCCAGGACAGACTATCCCTCCCCCTCACTCTTCCGACCTCGCTTTATGTCCTCTGAAGCATTCCAGCACTCTAAACCTATGCTACTCCCACTGTCTCTACCTGTCCGCTGGCGAATAACATCGTAAATGCCAAAGTTGTAACACAAATCTTAAATTAGTATATTTTCAGGAGGAAGTAGACAACGGAACCCACCAAAGGCCACCTGACGCTCTGAAGCAGCTAGCCAAGGGCATTGCACCAAAGGGGACCAGCACTAGGGAATTCCAGTCTAACTTACGCCACCCTAACCCCACACCACATGTATTTAAAACAATGCCTTTCAGTCCTATTTCAGACCCTGCCCTAAGGACGAATACCAGCGTGAAGGCCTAAATGTTTACAAAATCTTTAATTAACATTCTTTCAGGCAGAAGTTGACAACGGAAACCACCAAAGGCCACCCGACGCTCTGAAGCAGACCGCTGAAGACATTGCACCAAAGGGGACCAGAACTCGGAAATCCCAGACTCTCTTACGCCACCCCACCCCCAAATCATATGAACGTTAACAATGCCTTTAGTTTTATTTCAGGCCACTGGATCTCAACCCACCAGAAGTTACAACGTCGAGAAGCTACATCTCTCCATCTATCTGTCGCTCTCATTCTCCCGACCTAACTATCACATTAGAGCAAATTAGATCACTCATTTGCAGCCTATCTTACTTCCACTACTCCTCCACTCTCCGTGAAAAAAAAAAAAACCCCGGCTAATCACAACAACAGATTGTGACGGCCATGGTTGTCCTGAAAAGGAACATTGTTTATGACGACGTGAACCGATGTTTGTTTGGCTTTTTCCGGCAGCTTACAGAACGGCAACCAAGTAGCAACAGGGCACCAGCACAGCGACCAGCACGAGGCAAGCCAAGCACCAGCAACAGTCAGCTAATACTCGTAGATACCATCACAAAGAGATCTGGACCACAAAAGACCACAAGCAGCACAGCAAGGAAGCAAACAACCGTTTTATCAGGTGTGACTACACACCACAAATAAAAGGAAACCACATAAGACAGCAAAGGAACCTTCCTCGATATAGCAGGCCTCCGGGCGGCTGAAGAAGGATCAAATTTGAAATTGTTGTTGGACGAATTGGAATTGGAATTGGTCACTTCTGAAGGACTCCGGGATCTACTTTGGCTCAGAATAAATACCAGTGTTCAAAGAAAGAACAGACACGGTGGTCGGAAATATTCAAACTTCAAAAGAAATGTAAAACAAAACAAAGCAACAACAAAATCAGTATCGCCATATTGGTAGACCAGCCTGAAGACCACTGCGCCACATGACCGGTAGACAAGTCTGACAACTACTGCGCCACATGACCGGTAGACAAGTCTGACAACTACTGCGCAACATGACCGGTAGACAAGTCTGACAACTACTGCGCCACATGACCGGTAGACAAGTCTGACAACTACTGCGCCACATGACTGGTAGACAAGTCTGACAACCACTGCGACACATGACCAGTAGACAAATTTGACAACTACTGCGCCACATGACCGGTAGACAAGTCTGACAACCACTGCGCCACATGACCGGTAGACAAGTCTGACAACTACTGCGCCACATGACCAGTAGACAAGTCTGACAACCACTGCGTCACATGACCGGTAGACAAGTCTGACAACCACTGCGCCACATGACCGGAAGACAAGTCTGACAACCACTGCGCCACATGACCGGTAGACAAGTCTGACAACCACTGCGCCACATGACCGGTAGACAAGTCTGACAACCACTGCGTGACATGACCAGTAGACAAGTCTGACAACCACTGCTCCACATGACCGGTAGACAAGTCTGACAACCACTGCGTGACATGACCAGTAAACAAGTTTGACTACTACTGCGCCACATGACCGGTAGACAAGTCTGACAACCACTGCGCCACATGACCGGTAGACAAGTTTGACAACTATTGCGCCTAATGACTGGTAGACAAGCCTGCCAACTGCGCCACCAGCACCCCTTGGTTCTATAAATCTGCCAAATGAAATCTCTCTTAGACAACCAGTTCTGCTCTACTCACCGGTTGTCAACTCCAACAGGAAGTCCTGGCTAATCGTCTGGGCATAACCATTTATCTTGTCCCAGTGATGCGTGGTCTCGAGGCATGGTGGCCACCTCGAGTGCTAGAGGCTCAATCCAGGGTAAGTCCTGGGATTTTTTCACGTGAATTTGGACTTCTGGTTATTCCCCCGGTCTCTGGGTAGTCAGATCGGACGCCCGTGTGCATTTGTTGCGTAAAAAAATCACTTGGCAGTTTGAAATCGGAAAAAAGTAGCCTAACGGCGCTGCCTGGGAAAATTTTTGAGTTAAAAATCTACCCTCTGTTTTTCAGGATCCTCCCCGGTGCTACAGAGCCCGTGCAGTGTGCTGAGCTTCTTTGGACTCAGACTTGAGTTAGAAGAAGAACGGAGCAGTTATGGATTACTACCTGTGTGCCATGATGTTGATCCATTGTTCAAACTACAAACTATAAGCTAGTCCCAATGGTGGACATTTTGTTTTCCTCCTCAGTTTTTTATTAGCGATCTTGCTTGTCCAACATTATTCTCTTGACGCTCCTCCTCAGTTTTTTCACTAGCGATCTTACTTGTCCAACATATTCTCTGGACGCTCCTCCTTAGTTTGTCATTAGCGATCTTACTTGTCCAACCTATTCTCCCTTTCGCTCCTCCTTAGTTTGTCATTAGCGATCTTACTTGTCCAACATATTCTCTGGACGCTTGTGACGAGCTGGTCTGGACAGCTGTTTCTGTCCTTTTAAAAAAGTGCTTTGTTTAGATAATATTATTACCAAAGTTCTAAACATTTTCCTATTGCTTTTAATTAGCATAATAACACTGGATTAATTAAGAAATTTCCTTACCTTTTTCTTAATGCTTTATTGTAGCAAAATTATAATTAAATAGTTAAAAGTTAAAAGGGCGAATGAGATGATGAGTAGTCAAGGGGTACTGAAGAGTTACTTCCTCCCTTTTTAAGGACTTCCTGTTCCCTTTTCAATTCAGAAATTGACCGGTTCAGACTAAAGTTGTTAGTCCGCCTGTGGTCCAATTTTCTGTTTGAATTCCCTGCCAGGGTTCCAGATGGTACTTACAGGTGGGAGCTACAAAAGTAAATCCTAAGCTTAGCTGCAGATGCCGATTGTCTGGACTGGACTGGAAGATTCGGCCTGCCTGATGTGTCACCGAGGTTTAGCCAGAAGCTGACATAAGCTACAGCTAAGTGGGAACATCTGTTGCTTTCCCAATACATAATTTTATATCCACAGCCATTTAGTTATCATTTGAATTTATATTGAATTGAAAATCCTAATAAATGTAGTTTTAATGTTCTTACAGTTTTCTGAAGTTTCATTTTAACTGTAAGTGTGTCAATGAACAAAAGCTAGTAAAACTTTAATACATTTAAATATACAATTAATTACAGTAGGAAATAAGATGTGGGCAAACCCCGAATCCTCTCATTTAACCAGCAAGGCTGGGGTTACTATAGGACTTTATGATGTTTCACTGTTTTTAGTTCCCTCTGTAAAGTGCACATAGTGCATTCGCTAGTTAAAGCGAAGTTACCCGCCACAAAGTGGGAATCTCGTCTCGGAATTCACTCACTCACAAAGTGGGATTCTCGTCTCGGAACTTGTCACCTCACTCACAAAGTGAGGCGTTCTCCGGGTTTATAACCTAACACCACAAAGTGAATAATAGGACTGAAATCTACATTATATATGTTTTCTTGTCTTGATATTGTTCCTGGTTTACCTCTAGACAACAGCATATTTTTTTTTTATATTTTGTGTTTAAGTGTTTAGCCATCTTTGATTTATTTTATGGCATATACTTAAAGGACACTGGGAGCTCAGAGTCATTAGTTACTAGTTTGCCTGTTAAAATTAGCAAAAATTAACTTGGGTAATTATGTAACTGAAATTTACAAATAGTTTACATGTTCACTGACTTTAGGAAATCCAAATATATAATTGGCTAGGACAATTTTAAATCCCAAAAATAATGGTTGCCCATAAGGTTAAGGATTTGTTAAAATGGATTGACAATTGCATTGCTATTTTTTTTGATTATGTGATTGATTATTTGATTGATGCATATGTGATTTGCTTACTAACCCTCTGTTGACCTAATTTTCTGAGTCTTGTCTAGTACTCTATAATTTCAGCAGCAATCATAGGTGATAATTTGCAAACTCCTTGTAAGGGTCACTACAGCTTAACCGAGATGGCAGCATATCATTCTCTATTGGGCAAGACCATCTCAGACTTTGCTGCTCATGAGGCAGGTTTGAGTGGGGCTGAGCTAGATATATATGTCTCTGATTTGTTGAATGCCAAATCTCAACTAGAAGCTAATGTAGGTGTCCAAGGGAGGGAAGTAGATTCTATAGATTGGTTTTTTAGAAGTATAGAAATGGGTCAGGCTTGCAAATTCACAGGTATTAAACTGCTAGAGTGTGTTGCAGAGAAGGTCAAGGAAGATTGGGAGTGGCAACTGGAATGTGTCCAAATGGAACAGCATGCACTAGCTAGAGGTTTTAAAGAGGCTGTTGAACATGCTCAGTGGAACCAGAAAGCCTTTGCTGGCGAGCCTTCCCGAGAGTTATGGATGTTCACAACCAAAAAGCCAGACACTTCCATGTCAGCCAAAAATGCATTTCCAAGTACAAGTATCAGTCACTGTACATCAGTAATTGAAGAAAGATCCCTTACCCCACCAGAATCTGGAAATGAAAACCCTGGTAGAGAATGTGAGATCCTTGGCAGCTGTCAAGAGATCAAAACTAGTGAGCCTGCAACTGCAGTGACCACTAGTGGGCTAGCTACCACAAAACTTGAGTTAACTCAGGGTGGTGATTTCTGTCAAGATGGTCATTCCTTGGCAGAAATAAAAAGTGTTATTCCCAAAACCAACCCCATTTTAGATAATATTATTGTATCTAGAAGCTTGCACAGCAAGGAAACTTTGAAGAAGGTAGGTGGCGAGACAGAAGACTTCAGCTCCACGCTGCAGATAGTATCTTGTAAAGCGGAGTCTGTTTATGTCCATGCTCCCACTACTTATTCTCACACGCAGTCAGTAGAAAGTCATGTGCTAGTTAAAGACATAGATTTTTCCAGTAAGTCGAGTGATATCCTAGATTTTACTGAGAGAAGCAAAAATGCATCTCAGTCCTGCTTACAAGTTAGGGAAAAAGAGTCTCAGGCCTTAGATAAGTCCTTGAGGTCTCAAGGTATGTTGTTGTGTCCCCTCAGAATCAAGGGCCAGCACAACTTTGACTACCAAGAAAATGAGTCTCATGCTTCTGATAAGCCACTGAGATCTCAGGGTATGTTGTTGTGTCCCCTCAGAACCAAGTGCAAGCACAACTTTGACAACCCAACGACTGCAAATAAGCAGGTCATGAGAGACCAAAAGTCTCGCATCTTGGTCCAATCCAAGATGAGCCAACCAAAGCTTTTGTGGACACCTCTTCTGAAAATAGTTGTGTGTTTCACCAAGACTAGACCGATAGCTAGGCAGACTGCTAAAAAGCTAACTAGGTCTACTGAGAACATCTTAAAGAGTAAACTCCTTAAGCTCAGGTCTTTGCCAGTTTAGTTAGGACCATTAATGATCCCAACCCTAAAGCTGGTAAGGCTTATGCCAAATCCTCTGCAACCAGGCCAGAAACTTCAGTCTGTGCCAGTGCAGCCAAGAGGAAGAAGAACCCTTCCTTTACTTCATCTTCAGATGAAACCCACAAGACCCAGTCTACGGTTGAGACTGTAGGGTCGGTACACTGTCGTAAGCAGCGCTTACCTTTTCTTCCATGTAAATCCTCCCAGATAGTTTCATGGATAAGACGCACTCAGACAGGTATTTTGAACATTGAAGTGACCTTTCCTTCATGCCATCTTTTCTTTAAGATTGTTTCTATTCAGAGAAGCGGACAGTCCGCCTTGACTTTCTCTGGGAAAAGACTTTGGTATGTTAGTCGCAGTCGGTCATATCCGCTGGGACGGGGCTACAAATCCCAGTCAGTTGTTAAGGAGAAATTTTTTGTTCTTATTGAGATCCCATAGCGGATTAATTAGGGGATAATTTAGCAGGTGGATTGTAGGTAGCAGAAACAGTATCCAGGACAGTTTAAGTTTGATGTGTAAATATCAAACTTATCTTCGTTGGGCATATGTGACGAGCTGGTCTGGACAGCTGTTTCTGTCCTTTTAAAAAGTGCTTTGTTTAGATAATATTATTACCAAAGTTCTAAACATTTTCCTATTGCTTTTAATTAGCATAATAACACTGGATTAATTAAGAAATTTCCTTACCTTTTTCTTAATGCTTTATTGTAGCAAAATTATAATTAAATAGTTAAAAGTTAAAAGGGCGAATGAGATGATGAGTTAGTCAAGGGGTACTGAAGAGTTACTTCCTCCCTTTTTAAGGACTTCCTGTTCCCTTTTCAATTCAGAAATTGACCGGTTCAGACTAAAGTTGTTAGTCCGCCTGTGGTCCAATTTTCTGTTTGAATTCCCTGCCAGGGTTCCAGATGGTACTTACAGGTGGGAGCTACAAAAGTAAATCCTAAGCTTAGCTGCAGATGCCGATTGTCTGGACTGGACTGGAAGATTCGGCCTGCCTGATGTGTCACCGAGGTTTAGCCAGAAGCTGACATAAGCTACAGCTAAGTGGGAACATCTGTTGCTTTCCCAATACATAATTTTATATCCACAGCCATTTAGTTATCATTTGAATTTATATTGAATTGAAAATCCTAATAAATGTAGTTTTAATGTTCTTACAGTTTTCTGAAGTTTCATTTTAACTGTAAGTGTGTCAGTGAACAAAAGCTAGTATAACTTTAATACATTTAAATATACAATTAATTACAGTAGGGAATAAGATGTGGGCAAACCCCGAATCCTCTCATTTAACCAGCAAGGCTGGGGTTACTATAAGACTTTATGATGTTTCACTGTTTGTAGTTCCCTCTGTAAAGTGCACATAGTGCATTCGCTAGTTAAAGCGAAGTTACCCGCCACAACGCTCCTCCTTAGTTTGTCATTAGCGATCTTACTTGTCCAACATATTCTCTGGACGCTCCTCCTTAGTTTGTCATTAGCGATCATACTTGTCCAACATATTCTCTGGACGCTCCTCCTTAGTTTGTCATTAGCGATCTTACTTGTCCAACATATTCTCTGGACGCTCCTCCTTAGTTTGTCATTAGCGATCTTGCTTGTCCAACATATTCTCTGGACGCTCCTCCTTAGTTTGTTATTAGCGATCTTACTTGTCCAACATATTCTCTGGACGCTCCTCCTTAGTTTGTTATTAGTGATCTTACTTGTCCAACATATTCTCTGGACGCTCCTCCTCAGTTTTTCATTAGCGATCTTGCTTGTCCAACATATTCTCTGGACGCTCCTCCTCAGTTCTTTATTAGCGATCTTGCTTGTCCAAAATATTCTCTGGACGCTCCTCCTCAGGTCTTTATTAGCGATCTTGCTTGTCCAACATATTCTATGGACGCTCCTCCTCAGTTCTTTATTAGCGATCTTGCTTGTCCAACATATTCTCTGGACGCTCCTCCTCAGTTCTTTTTTAGCGATCTTGCTTGTCCAATATATCCTTCGGACGCTCCTCCTTATTTTTTCATTAGCGATCTTGCTTGTCCAAAATATTCTCTGGACGGTCCTCATGAGTTTATTTTGAAAAGTGTTTAGTTTGTGAGTTATTCCTTGTGTCAAGGTACCAATACTCACTGCTGTTTCTAAAATATTACTTGTGTATAGTTTGAGTTTTGACTTCCATATCTTGAGTATGGTAAATGCTTGGTCTTCTTTTTTTTTTTTTTAAATTTATGATGAGACATCCTTTTCAGAATTCCCATCTGGAGTAATTTTGATTCCGAGATTTGTAAATTCTTAAATTTTGTCTATTGCTTCCTTGTTTTAGAATTCTAATTTTGTTTTCTGATTTTGTTCTCATTACTTTAATTTACTGGTACTTTTATTGAGTCTTACCTTGAGGAACATTATTAAAATTCTGTAAATCTTGTCCTGAGCATCTAGACAGCGGTATGGTACAAGACTGCAGGGTCAATGTTCTCTACATCTGAGCTACATTACATTCTGATACGTCCGTTTCTTGTGAGTAGAATCTTAAATTAGACAAGAAAACGCGCCAAAATTAGATATGGACTCCGACTCGGTTAAAGCACTCTTACAAAATAATTTGTGAGTGGTGGGCATTGAGTCTCCCCTCCCCTCCCCCCCCCCCCCCCCCCCCCCGCCCTTCAGGTTCCAGCGTCTATGAGTTAACGATGTGTTGTTTGTTCGGAGTGTGATGGTAATATTTTTCTCTGGGTCAGATGGTAACACCTCTCTCTGGGTCAGATGGTAACACCTCTCTCTGGATCAGACGGTAACACCTCTCTCTGGATCAGATGGTAACACCTCTCTCTGGGTCAGATGGTAATATCCTTCTCTGGGTCAGATGGTAACACCTCTCTCTGTCTGGCCAAGTAAACAGAAACCAGATTGTGCCTTGGTTTCAGGGCACAGTAAACAAATTGTTTAAGACTTTGGGGTAGTACTAAAATTTAAGAAGCCTTTGGTATCTTATTTATATACTCTGCGATTATATTTACAACTCTCAAAGCACTTTTCCCACAGACAAAAAATTAAAACAACATTAATAACACCAAAAAAATACAAAATTTCTACTGCCAGTCGTAGTTAACAACAAAGCTGCTGCAGACTTGAGCAAGGTAAAGTCAGTTTGTCAAACATTAAAATGAAATTAGTAGCTAACCATAAATGCAGCAGGGAAATAATTGTAATGAATGTATGCCACACTTGTGTGCACCTGGTGCGACCCGGCCAAAAGGCCAAATTGTCCATCATTAGGCTTGGAGGTCATGGTGTTTATTGTGACCCGGAAACTCCACGGAAGGTAGGAGGTGACGCTCGTTGTACGACAGAGCAGCATAAGTGTAAAGCTATGAAACGCATATATCAGGGTTTTTCTAGGTGAAATATTTCGTTTTCTTTTTCTTCTTTGCGTCCTCTTTTAGCGCTTCGGGTGTCGGAGGGAGATATAAGGTCCTGCTTCAGGTGTCGAGGGAGATATAAGGTCCTGCTTCGGGTGTCGAGGGAGATATAAGGTCCTTCTTCGGGTGTCGAGGGAGATGTCCTTCTTCGGGTGTCGAGGAAGATATAAGGTCCTGCTTCGGGTGTCGAGGGAGATATAAGGTCCTGCTTCGGGTGTCGAGGGAGATATAAGGTCCTGCTTCGGGTTTCGAGGGGGATATAAGGTCTGGCTTCGGGTGTCGAGGAAGATATAAGGTCCTGCTTCGGGTGTCGAGAAAGATATAAGGTCTGGCTTCGGGTGTCGAGGGAGATATAAGGTCCTTTTCGGGTGTCGAGGAAGATATAAGGTCCTGCTTCGGGTGTCGAGGGAGATATAAGGTCCTGCTTCGGGTGTCGTAGGGAGATATAAGGCCTGCTTCTTGAGCGAGGGAGAGTATAATTGTCCTGCTTCGGGTGTCGAGGAAATTATAAGGTCTAACTTCGGGTGTCGCAGGGGGATATAATTGGCTTCGAATGTCGCCACATTGTGTGCACCTGGTTCGACCCAGCGAAAAGGCCAAAGGTCCTTCTTCAGGTGTCTTGGGAGGTCATGGTGTTTATTGGGTGTCCCGGGAGATATAACGGAAGGCTTCGGGTGACGCTCGTTGTACGACAGAGCTGCCTAAGTGTAAAGCTCGAGAAACGCATATATAAGGTCTTTTCTAGGTGAAATATATCGTTTCTTTTTTTCTTCGGTCGAGGGAGATATAAGGTCCTGCTTCGGGTGTCGAGGGAGATATAAGGTCCTGCTTCGGGTGTCGAGGGAGATATAAGGTCTGGCTTCGGGTGTCGAGGGGGATATAAGGTCTTTCTTCGGGTGTCGAGGGAGATATAAGGTCTGGCTTCGGGTGTCGAGGGAGATATAAGGTCTGGCTTCGGGTGTCGAGGGAGATATAAGGTCCTTCTTCGGGTGTCGAGGGAGATATAAGGTCCTGCTTCGGGTGTCGAGGGAGATATAAGGTCCTGCTTCGGGTGTCGAGGGAGATATAAGGTTCTGCCTCGGGTGTCGAGGTCGAGGGGGATATAAGGTCTGGCTTCGGGTGTCGAGGGGGATATAAGGTCTGGCTTCGGGTGTCGAGGGAGATATAAGGTCCTGCTTCGGGTGTCGAGGGAGATATAAGGTCCTGCTTCGGGTGTCGAGGGAGATACAAGGTCCTGCTTCGGGTGTCGAGGGAGATACAAGGTCCTGCTTCGGGTGTCGAGGGAGATATAAGGTCCTGCTTCGCGCTTTTCTGGCTGCCTCGAGGGAGATATAAGTTCCTGCTTCGGGTGTCGAGGGAGATAACACGTCAATGCATTCGGGTGTCGAGGGAGATCAAAAGTCTTTCTTCGGGTGTGTCGAGGGAGATATAAGGTCCTGTGTTGCTTCGGGTGTCGAGGGAGATCTACATCTTGTCCTTGGTCTTCGGGTGTCGAGGGAGATATAAGGTCCTGCTTCAGGTGTCGAGGGAGATATAAGGTCCTGATTCGGGTGTCGAGGGAGATATAAGGTCCTGCTTCGCGCTTTTCTGATTTTACCTCTTTTGGTCACTTCTACAGCCTTTCTCGGACACCTCATTCCCATGGTTACTCGTTTTCGTTTATGTTGTGTAGTGAGAGAGGGCGTCTGGCACTGATAGGATAGAGTGGGGATAAATAGGCTGCGTATGAGGGGTTTCTTTGTGCTGATTGGGATTGCCTTAAGTGGGGGACTAGCTGTCCTAATTCTGCATTACTGTATCGGATGCCAATTTCTTCGTTCAATTTACCATCTTCAGAAAACAAAATTTAAACTCAGATGCATGCTCTAATGCTATATTTAAATGCAGCTTGTTTCTTCCTAATAACATCACTTCTGTCTTCTTAGTGTTGATTTTCATATGATTTGATTTACACTCTTCATTCATGTTGTTGTAAATTCATGGCTGTATCTGCAATCAAGGCCTGGTCGTCAGCAAAAGAGTAATTTCTTTATGTTCCTATTTTTTTTTCGTTCCTGGGCCTGGCATCCTTGTTTATACTGTCAGTGTGGGTGATAAACAGGAGTGGTGATAAGACACATCCTTGTCTTACTCCAGATGTTACTTTGAATAGTTTAGATGTTCCCTGGTTTATTCTAACTACGCTTCTACAGTGGCTATATTAGTTTCTGTAAACATCAATGAGGTGTTCACTTACTCCATATCGAGCCATTACTTTTCATTATTTTTGTCTATCCACGCTTTCGAAAGCTTTCTCCTGCTCTACAAATGCTAAAAAATAAGTTCTGATCATATTCGATTTTCTTTTCAAGTAACTGTTAAAGTGTGAAGATTGCATCTGTGCAGTTTCTATTTCTTCTAAAACCCACCTGTTCTTCTGTCAACTGTGGTTCTATCACTGGTCGTAGACTCCTTTCGATTATCTTGGCATTCATTTTTCCAACATGACTTAAAAGAGAGATGCCTCGATATTGATTGCATTCTAGCTTGCTTCCTTTGTTCTTCCACAATAGTACAGCTATTGCGTGTTACCAGTCAGTGGGAGCAGTTTGTTGTACCCATGCTATGGAACCTTCTATTGCTGCTTTCATCTGCTGCTTGGATTATTTATGTTGGTAATCAATCAGCTCCTGGTGCTTTATATGTAGGGACTGCCTGATGACTTTAACTACTTCAGTAATTAGTATATCAGGTTCTAGCAATGTTGTTTTTTGATTATTTTTCCCTGGCAATCTCACAAAGAGCTCACTGAAGTATTCTCTCCATTTTTCAGCTATTTTGGTAGGTGTATTATTGGCTTTCCTGTTTTGCATTAATTACTACTGTTGCGTAGTAGCTCTCATCACTTTTTTCGCATAGTTTTTACCATTTTGAAAAATGTTCTGCTGGTCGTTTTCTTCTTTTCTGCTAATGACTCTCCGGAATGTTCCCAGTATTCCTGTTTTGCTTTCTTGATCCTCTGGTTGTTGTCTCTTCATTGCACTCTATTGTTTACATAATCATCTTCTCTCTTCGATTTTTTCCACTGTTTTTTTTTTTTTTTTGAGCTCACCACCAAGGCGAATATTTTTGTATAATTCCGTCTGATTCCTCTTTTTTTTTCTACATAATGATAGATTACCAACATAAATAAACCAAGCAGAGATGTGGTTTAACGGCTCTTCCCTAGCAGGAGGAGGCAAGACTTTTAGTTTTGAGTTCTGGCAGTCTTTAAGGTCACAGGTGCACCAGAATGCAAACACATTTATATAGTCTGTGGATAGGAATTCTTCTCATTACACACACACACATACACACATACACACACACACGAACACACACACACAAGGATGAGGGGAACATGTTTTACTCAGAAGCACACTGTGTAGTATCACAGAATGTACACCTATACATGAGATAGATGTGTCCTTTGTGAACAGTGCCTTCAGTGTGTGTATGTGTGTGTTGTGTGTGTGTGTGTGTGATATAACCGTCTCTGTTGTTGTGGCAATGTCCCTGTCCTCCACGAAGAAGTAACAACAACAACAAAGAACTGGATGTTCACGTGGGTAAACAACAAGCCGGTACAGACAATTCGGACACAATCAGCAAGTCAAGAAACACTAGAACAAATAAATACATTTTAAAAACATTTCTAGTTAAAACAGAAGCTCCGAGAAAGAAGAGCAGACCTTCTGCGATTCTGACAACAGAAGCTCCGAGAAAGAGGAGCAGACTTTCTGCGATTCTGACAACAGAAGCTCCGAGAAAGAGGAGCAGACTTTCTGCGATTCTGACAACAGAAGCTCCGAGAAAGAAGAGCAGACCTTCTGCGATTCTGACAACAGAAGCTCCGAGAAAGAAGAGCAGACCTTCTGCGATTCTGACAACAGAAGCTCCGAGAAAGAAGAGCAGACTTTCTGCGATTCTGACAACAGAAGCTCCGAGAAAGAAGAGCAGACTTTCTGCGATTCTGACAACAGAAGCTCCGAGAAAGAAGAGCAGACCTTCTGCGATTCTGACAACAGAAGCTCCGAGAAAGAGGAGCAGACCTTCTGCGATTCTGACAACAGAAGCTCCGAGAAAGAGGAGCAGACTTTCTGCGATTCTGACAACAGAAGCTCCGAGAAAGAAGAGCAGACCTTCTGCGATTCTGACAACAGAAGCTCCGAGAAAGAAGAGCAGACCTTCTGCGATTCTGACAACAGAAACTCCGAGAAAGAGGAGCAGACCTTCTGCGATTCTGACAACAGAAGCTCCGAGAAAGAAGAGCAGACCTTCTGCGATTCTGACAACAGAAGCTCCGAGAAAGAAGAGCAGACCTTCTGCGATTGTGACAACAGAAGCTCTGAGAAAGAAGAGCAGACTTTCTGCGATTCTGACAACAGAAGCTCCGAGAAAGAAGAGCAGACTTTCTGCGATTCTGACAACAGAAGCTCCGAGAAAGAAGAGCAGACCTTCTGCGATTCTGACAACAGAAGCTCCGAGAAAGAGGAGCAGACCTTCTGCGATTCTGACAACAGAAGCTCCGAGAAAGAGGAGCAGACTTTCTGCGATTCTGACAACAGAAGCTCCGAGAAAGAAGAGCAGACCTTCTGCGATTCTGACAACAGAAGCTCCGAGAAAGAAGAGCAGACCTTCTGCGATTCTGACAACAGAAGCTCCGAGAAAGAGGAGCAGACCTTCTGCGATTCTGACAACAGAAGCTCCGAGAAAGAAGAGCAGACTTTCTGCGATTCTGACAACAGAAGCTCTGAGAAAGAAGAGCAGACCTTCTGCGATTCTGACAACAGAAGCTCCGAGAAAGAGGAGCAGACTTTCTGCGATTCTGACAACAGAAGCTCCGAGAAAGAGGAGCAGACTTTCTGCGATTCTGACAACAGAAGCTCCGAGAAAGAGGAGCAGACCTTCTGCGATTCTGACAACAGAAGCTCCGAGAAAGAGGAGCAGACCTTCTGCGATTCTGACAACAGAAGCTCCGAGAAAGAGGAGCAGACCTTCTGCGATTCTGACAACAGAAGCTCCGAGAAAGAAGAGCAGACCTTCTGCGATTCTGACAACAGAAGCTCCGAGAAAGAGGAGCAGACCTTCTGCGATTCTGACAACAGAAGCTCCGAGAAAGAAGAGCAGACTTTCTGCGATTCTGACAACAGAAGCTCTGAGAAAGAAGAGCAGACCTTCTGCGATTCTGACAACAGAAGCTCCGAGAAAGAGGAGCAGACTTTCTGCGATTCTGACAACAGAAGCTCCGAGAAAGAAGAGCAGACTTTCTGCGATTCTGACACTTCGGCCCATATTCTGTCACTCTTGCTAAAGGGAATATGCTCCGTCATATGTGGCATGACATATGTAGTTGGGTACAAGGTGTTATGCAACCTACTCCTCTTCTATAGGTAGGTAGTTATATCCCACCAGGACATCACAAAAGCAATAAACACCCGAGAGGTGAGAGGCAGATGTGCGAGGGACTGGTCACTGGCTGTCGACCTGCCTGGTTTCGAAAGGTATCCAGAGTCAATCCAGAAGACCGGCCTGAGATCCGACATAGTTCCGAAGTCTGCGGGAAAACGCCAGCTCACCCACATTGAGCTAACCGTGCCGTACGAGTCGCGGATAAAAGAAAATGATCGGTACACGAAAAGTACAGTGAGCTCGTGGCCGGTCTGAGAAGAGACGAATCGTACGCACTAAAACTCTTTGCCGTCGAGGTAGGCCCAAGAGACATTATCTCTACTTCCACGTACAATGTTCTAAAGCAGCTAGGCTTTAAAGGAAACGAGCGTAAACGGTCACTAAAACAAATGGGCGAAGCTGCTGAAAGAACCTGGCTGGCTCTGGGTGCAACAGAACGTCGTGGGGTATAGGTCTCGGTAGACTGGTCCGAGTCCCAGTGGAAAATAGCTTCTTATCCATAGTGTCAGATAAATTTCTGCCGGTGTCTCTGCCAAATGCCAAAGTCTTACAACTGTCCGATGAATCAACCATAAGCTTGTCTCTCTGGTCGTAAAGGTAGTCAATAGATCTAATTTGCTACCACAGCGACAATTTAACACCAAACCTCACAACACTTGTTGCAAAGTCACCATATCGTCTTGTCCCTGTCGAGTCCGATAAAGTGCAGCAGGGGAAGATCGAGGTCTGCAGTCATGACCCAGGTCGGGCCCACCTTCCGAGATTGTCTAGGAAGCAAATGGCCGAAACAATTGTTGACGAGGGGTCATTCTACTAATGACGATGGACATCTGCTCTGCATGCTACCCTGTGGTGTTTTTCTTTTTATTATGCTACAGTTCAACTAGGTCCTTTCATGTTCATAAAACTACCCATCGTCTCCTCACTAAATGTACACACCAAGAACTGGTATTACCTATATTCAACCGCAACAAGAAGCATGAAAACAAACTGGAAATGAAAGGCTTTCAAGGAAGAGATGCAAAAATAAATTGTTTCATGACACTATAACAAGTGTTGGATCTTTATAAAGCAACATATTACTCTCAATTATAAACGAAAGAGAAAAGACTAGTGCCGATTGGTCTGTAAAAATATGGGTGCTCTTCTTATATGCCCGATTCGCCTAAGGCGTGGAAACGGTTCTTTACTTTTGCTTAACTCTTGTGCCATGATGTTAATCCGTTGTTTTAACCATTTAACCGAGTCAACAGTACGCTGTACTCTCCGAGTAATCTGACTATAACAGCTTGTCAAATTCTTCGATAGCGTTCACCCTCGAGTACACTTAGAGGTTGGTAAATCATCAGGCTTAGTTGTCTGAACTCTGGTGTGATCTGGACAGAAGCTGCATCTAAAGTCTGGAAGACACAATATGTCGACAGTAGGTACAGTATATGCTGATTAGAACCCATCTGTATATATATATATATTTTTTTTTAAATCTAGAAACCATGAGTTCTAAACCCTTTGGCTCGGTATTATGGATATCGCAACCCTTCAGCATTGATTTCATGATAGATACCTTAAATCTGGGAGAAATGTGGCTTTTCTGCCTAACCCCTGGCATGAACCCGGACCACAAGGAGTTCTTCAACCATTCGTCGCGAAGCCAGGTTTAGCTAACTACGCTAGCGAGCCGGGCAACCCATCTATACAACAGAAAGCTACTAGCTACACAATATAACACAATCATGCTGATTAGTCAACGTCTCTATTCGACTGTTGTTCTAAAGTTGTTTGTATCACAAGTGATGAGGGCCACGCTTTCTTACCCATTGTATACCCACAAGTTCCTATGATGGGTGTTCCCAAGCTCATGCTGGTTTTAGTCAGGAGGCTAATTACTACTCGTAAAAATGGAATCTCATTTACGCAAAGAACAACTGTATCTCCTCTTTATTGACTGACTGACTTTCTACCCCACCAGGACATCACACAAGCGATAAACACCCGATGACACAAAGTGCCACCATGTGGATGAGGATCACCCGTGGAGAGGTCCCAGAAACCGCGTTTAGCCATTAGACCATATTTATGGTCGGGTTATATTGCGGCCCCCGGCAAGAGCCAGGGTAGGGCTTCAGGTCCCTTCTGAATGAATCTTCTTTATTGATTACACAGAGGCTTTTGATAACGTAAGACACATTCACATGACACACATGATTACAAATCTACATACTGATATGAAAGACCTGAGCCTGAGTAAGAATATGTACTGGAAACAGCAAGCTGCTATAAGAATAGTTAATGAAGTAGGTCTGTTCTGAACGATCAAGAGAGATGTGCGACAGAGATGCGTAATGTCTTCGGATCTTGAATACTTATATAGTGTCAATAGTGTTTGACATCTGAATGACGTGAAGGGAATTACCGTGGGAAGGTGTAACAAAAACTGTCAAAGATATGAAGATGATATGGTGGTAACTGCAGACATTGAAAAAAGATCCGCAGCATTTAGTGTATGCAGCGATAGTTCACAATGAGTAACTAGGTTTGCTAACAAATTGTAAGAAAACGGAAATTAAGGTCATCACCAGGAAGAAAGAAATATTGACTTGTAAAATACCTGCAAACTGCAAAACTCTTCATCAAGTCAATAGATACAGCACTCTTGCAACAGTCAGAACCTCTGCGGCAAGTCAACAAATGCAACCATCTTTGAACAGTCAAAACATCTGAGGCAAGTCAATAAATACAACAATCTTGAAACAGTCATAACATTCTGGAACAGTCATAACATCTGAGGCAAGTCAATAAATACAACAATCTTGAAACAGTCATAACATTCTGGAACAGTCATAACATCTGAGGCAAGTCAATAAATACAACAATCTTGGAACAGTCATAACATTTTGGAACAGTCAAAACATCTGAGGCAAGTCAATAGATACAACAATCTTGGAACAGCCATAACATTTTGGAACAGTCATAACATCTGAGGCAAGTCAATAGATACAACAATCTTGGAACAGTCATAACATTTTGGAACAGTCATAACATCTGAGGCAAGTCAACTGATACAACAATCTTGGAACAGCCATAACATTTTGGAACAGTCATAACATCTGAGGCAAGTCAATAGATACAACAATCTTGGAACAGTCATAACATTTTGGAACAGTCATAAAATCTGAGGCAAGTCAACCGATACAACAATCTTGGAACGGTGATAACATCTGAAGTAAGATGCCGTTCAGAAATTAGAACTATAGTCGCTATGCAAGGGTGGCCTTTAGCAAGAGTCAAAGATTATCACCAATAGGAAGATGTCAGTTTTAGTAAGCAAAAGAGTTACAATGATATGTTGCTCCTGTGTTGTTACATGCACGTGAGGCATGGACAATTTGCAGACAAACTGAAAAACATTAACTTGCGTCACGACCCGGCACCTGATGCTAATGAGGAGGAGGAACGACAACACTGAGTCTTGGATAGCAGTTGAAGAACTTTAGCGACAACATCGACACTCAGACAGCTACCAAAGAACTGTAGCGACAACATTATTGCTCAGACAGCTAGCAAAGAATTGTAGCGACCACATCACTAATCAGACATCTACTAAAGAATTGTAGCGACAACATCAATACTCAGACAGCTACGAAAGAACTGTAGCCACAACATCATTGCTCAGACAACCACCAAAGAACTGTAGCCACAACATCAATACTCAGACAGATACACAGAACTGTAGCGACAACATCAATACTCACAGATACACAGAACTGTAGCGACAATACTATTACTCATACAGCTACCAAAGAAGTGTAGCAACAAAATCATTACTCAGACAGCTAGCAAAGAAATGTAGCGAAAACGTCGACACTCAGACAGCTACCAAAAAACTGTAGCATTAACATCAATGCTCTGACAGCTACCAAAGAAATGTAGCGAGGTGTGGATTCTAGGGCGCCATTAAGGAAGACCAAAAAAAATTCACTACCTCCCTAACAAGCATGTCGTAAGAGTCGACTAATTAAGGGGATTCCTTCGAAGTCGAAGTGCATCTCCACCCAGAAGCGAGAAAATAACATTCTGCATACAACTAAGATTTGTAGAACGGGTGCGCACGTGAAATTCAAGTTCTGAAACTAGACTAAATTCCAGAAGTGGACGAATACTTCGTTGCCATATTTTCCACTTCTAATTTTAGGCTTTGTAAATTACATGTTTTCCCTAGTACGGTAAAGTGTAAGAGAAAACGAAACAGTCGATAGGCTTGCTGGCTCAAAATGTAGGAAGCAAACCAGCAGTGGACCAGGTTGATCTTGCAGAGGCAGATTTATGAATTGAATCAAGCGACAATTGAATTGGCAACCTTGGCCAGACTGCAGGAACAAGTCAAAATAATGAGGTTAGACAAGAGCGCTATGTAAGGGCCCACGGGCTAGACAAGAGCGCTATGTAGGGGCCAACGGGCTAGACAAGAGCGCTATGTAAGGGCCAACGAGCTAGACAGGAGCGCTATGTAGGGGCTAACGGGCTAGACAAGAGCGCTATGTAGGGGTCAACGGGCTAGACAAGATCGCTGCTATGTAGGGGCCAACGAGCTAGACAAGAGCGCTATGTAGGGGCTAACGGGCTAGACAAGAGCGCTATGTAGGGGCCAACGAGCTAGACAGGAGCGCTATGTAGGGGTCAACGGGCTAGACAAGAGCGCTATGTAGGGGCTAACGGGCTAAACAAGAGCGCTATGTAGGGGCCAACGAGCTAGACAGGAGCGCTATGTAGAGGCCAACGAGCTAGACAGGAGCGCTATGTAGGGGCCAACGAGCTAGACAGGAGCGCTATGTAGGGGCTAACGGGCCAGACAAGAGCGCTATGTAGGGGCCAACGGGCTAGACAAGAGCGCTATGTAGGGGCCAACGAGCTAGACAGGAGCGCTATGTAGGGGCTAACGGGCTAGACAAGAGCGCTATGTAAGGGCCAACGAGCTAGACAAGAGCGCTATGTAGGGGCCAACGGATAATTTCAACTATTACATCTCTGGTGTTGTCAGTCACGATAACCTGAGGGGTACACCGTGAAACAGATCTAGGTATTAGTGGGCTGCATGGTTCAGTGAGCAGTCAGCATCATCTACCTGTCCACTCACATCCAACGAGATAGTCTTGACTGAGACCATTAGCTTGCTTTAGTTTTCTCGTCGGCTCTAAGGCTAAGTCGATGCGAACGCTTCGTAATGCCGGGATGCCGGGTTTGATCCCAGCTGCGGGCCATGTGCCTTGCGTTGGTTTCGACAGTGGTATCAAGAAAGCCGACCGTCCAAAAGAATGGCAAACTGCTAGACGTAAATTTGCCTAGAAAAACCACACAACAGCCAGGGGCTGTTGGGGTTGGTTCTGCAACGTCCTGTAAACGATACGCAACTAACCTTTTTAGTTTTCTCATTGGCTTGTCCTAATCAGTTATGGAGGGGGAAGGGGGTTACCGCAGCCTTTAAACTACATCAGCAAATGTCTGCTCGTAAAATAACCTAACCAGTTGTGCAAGTTTTCAGACGCCTGTGACCCGGCGACACCCACCTCCCTGCAGACCCAAATTGTATAGTGTCAGGTGATCTTTGTGTCTGATACAAGTGCCACAGGTAAATGGGTGTGTTCGTGGGCGGGGGGAGATGGGAAAGGTGGGAGGAGGGTTGTTTGTGTCACAATGTTCTCTCAGGTCAACAGAATCGAGAAGGTGAGAAGGTGGGTGAAGGACACTGACAAACATGCGAAGATTTGTGTAGGGTTTATTGCCACCAACACATTTTGGGTGGTTCGTGGGTGGGTGGCTCTTAGATGGGTAGAGTGGGGGGTTAGAGAGAAAATAGAAAAGTGAAACGCGATTTCAATGAAATAACTGTATCGTTAGGAACATGTACAAAATATCACATGCAGACACTACTTAACCATATTAGTGTGTACTAGGGGCCAAACCGCAGACTTATTTATGTTGTAAGGAACAAATTAATATCGGGTGTTGGGGCATAATATCACACGAATATAATCAAAACAAGAAATAAACACATCTAGTAGAAAAAAATATAATAATTTCCGGCTATCCCCCGAATCACTGTCCCAAATTATTGACGCCGGAAATATACCCTAACAGGTGCTAAATCACATGTAAATTCCGGACTGCTTTCTGGCGAATAAACTGCGGCAAAAATAGGATTAAATGCCGTCAATAATTTTGCGAAACACAACAATACAAACGATGGAGCTGACCTCTAAAATGCGGTCCTAAATTATCGACGCTAAGAAAATACCTTAACAGGGACCTCAGCCATGTGTAAATTGCGGAGCTCTTTCCATCGACTATACCACCACCACCTAGGGTATCCCCCGCGCCGCTATGCGCAGCGCGGAGAGGGGCAATACTAAATGGCTAGGACTCACGAGCAAATAAAATGGAGGAAGCTGCAGGAGATGCAGTAGCTGCTGCTCGTGGGTATCAGCCATCTAGTTTACCCCCCCCTCCTCCTCCGCACCGCTCGTAGCGGCTCTGGGGAAACTCTCGGCGCTGACTTTAACTCGGCGGAAGCTTTTCTGCGGTATTGTGGATGCTGCTAGAACGAAGAGTGCGCTACAAATTGGGCACTAGCCGCGCCCTGTTCAGATCTTATTTGGCGGAGTTCCAATGGCGCTACAGCCACAAAGAGCATAATTTCGGGCACTATCTGCAACTTCTGTGCTATAATTTTCACATATAAAGGCCTTAATTATCAATAAGTAGTCTACTTCCTCGTTTTCCTGATATTTTTCGTTCCTTATATTTTCCGAGTTAGAACTTTTAAATGTTTATAGCGGATGACGTAATGAGGCCCTGTTGTATATTTCTGGCCTCGATAATTTGGGACCGTAATTCGGAGGATAGCATAATTTCCTTCTGATGCCCACTATGGAGCATAGTCCTTATTTTCTGTGTCTTACTATAACCCTTTTTGACATAGAAAGGGGCAGTAACGAACCAGTCTGTGTGTGGAAAAGGGGGGGGGGGCAAAATAATAGTAGGTTCTATTCATGAAGTCGGGCCCAGCTACACACTAGCTGACATTTCATTCAAGCTTGCTCAAGCTGGTCTACATTAGAGAGGTGTCAAGGCGTACTATTTCCTTCGCAAAGCTGTCTTCGTTGCAAGTTAATCGTTGTTGTGTGAGCAGTGGCCGCTGACATTGCGTTTTCAATTTTAAGCAGAAAATCGTTGTTTCCACGGGTCGTACGCTGCACTTTCTCGTGGGACATAGGCTGAGGCTTTGAGGAAGGGGTTAGAGTCAGGGCCAGTCAATATGGAACACATATCACACATGATATGTAACTCATATCTCACATAATATGGAACACATATCACACATAATATGGAACACATTTCACATGATATGGAACACATATTACACATGATATGGAACACATATCTCACATGATATGGAACACATATCATACATGATATGGAACACATATCACACATGACATGTAACACATATCTCACATGATATGGAACACATATCACACATGATATGAAACACATATCACACATGATAT
Organism: Candidula unifasciata; assembly: GCA_905116865.2. NCBI lineage: Eukaryota > Metazoa > Mollusca > Gastropoda > Stylommatophora > Geomitridae > Candidula > Candidula unifasciata. Next base: position 136,731 of record CAJHNH020004678.1, on the reverse strand, counting down.
AGAACACATATCACACATGATGTAGAACACAAAACATACATGACGTAGAACACAAATCATATATGACTTGGAAGACATACATAGATATACACACACGCAAATATATATATATATATATATATATATATATATATATATATATATATATATATATATATATATATATATATATAATGTGGTACACATATCACACATGACGTGGAACACATATCACACATCACGTAGAAAGAAAACAAATCATACATAATGTTGAACACTTATCACATACGACGTGGAAGACATATCATACGTGACGTGGAACAGATATCACACATGACGTGAAAGACATATCACACATGATATGGAACACATATTATACACAATATGGAACACATCACATGGAACATATATCATACACGATGTTTAACACATATAGTTGGCACTGGTTTTTGCTGAACACAGCTGTAGTTATCACGTTCTCAGCGCTGTTGTAAAAGACATGACGAGTACAGGCACCCTTTTATAATATAATAAAAGCCCTGCCCATAGCCAGTGTTTTCCCACTAAACCTATCCTCTGCATATTCAGCTTCAATGTAAACACATGCAATTTTTCGTGGAATCTGCTCCTCAGCATTCTGAGACTGAAAGCGTTAAAACTCAAGTCTTCCAGAAGATTTTCAACAAATCAACTCACTAGTCAATCTGCCTGCCGACAATCAATCAACTTACCCACAAGTCAACCTACCCACTAGCTAATCAACCTACCCACTAACTAATAAGTCTGTCTACTAGTCAACCAGCCTGCCCACTAACTCACCAGCCTGTCCACTAACTGACCATACTGCCCATTAACACATCAGACTGCCCACTAACTCACCATAATGCCCACTAACTCACCATACTGCCCACTAACTCACCAGCCTGCCCTCTAACTGACCATACTGCCCACTAACTCACCAGCCTGCCCACTAACTGACCATACTGCCCACTAACTCACCAGCTGCCCACTAACTCACCAGCCTGCCCACTAACTCACCAGCCTGCCCACTAACTCACCAGCCTGCCCACTAACTCACCAGCCTGCCCTAACTCACCAGCCTGCCACTACTCACCAGCCCTGCCCACTAACTCACCAGCCTGCCCACTAACTCACCAGCCTGCCCACTAACTCACCAGCCTGCCCACTAACTCACCAGCCTGCCCACTAACTCACCAGCCTGCCCACTAACTCACCAGCCTGCCCACTAACTCACCAGCCTGCCCACTAACTCACCAGCCTGCCCACTAACTCACCAGCCTGCCCACTAACTCACCAGCCTGCCCACTAACTCACCAGCCTGCCCACTAACTCACCACTAGCCTGCCCACTAACTCACCAGCCTGCCCACTAACTCACCAGCCTGCCCACTAACTCACCAGCCTGCCCACTAACTCACCAGCCTGCCCACTAACTCACCAGCCTGCCCACTAACTCACCAGCCTGCCCTACTAACTCCCACTAACTCACCAGCCTGCCCACTAACTCACCAGCCTGCCCACTAACTAAGCCTGCCCACTCACCAGCCTGCCCACTAACTCACCAGCCTGCCCACTAACTCACCAGCCTGCCCACTAACTCACCAGCCTGCCCACTACCAGCTCACCAGCCTGCCCACTAACTCACCAGCCTGCCCACTAACTCACCAGCCTGCCCACTAACTCACCAGCCTGCCCACTAACTCACCAGCCTGCCCACTAACTCACCAGCCTGCCCACTAACTCACCAGCCTGCCCACTAGTCAACCAGTCTGCCCACTAACTCACCAGCCTGCCCACTAACTCACCAGCCTGCCCACTAACTCACCAGCCTGCCCACTAACTCACCAGCCTGCCCACTAACTCACCAGCCTGCCCACTAACTCACCAGCCTGCCCACTAACTCACCAGCCTGCCCACTAACTCACCAGCCTGCCCACTAGTCAACCAGTCGGCCCACTAGTCAACCAGCCTGCCCACTAGTCAACCAGTCTGCCCACTAACTCACAGCCTGCCCACTAACTTACCAGCCTGCCCACTAGTCAACCAGTCGGCCCACTAACTCACCAGCCTGCCCACTAACTCACCAGCATGCCCACTAACTCACCAGCCTGCCCACTAACTCACCAGCCTGCCCACTAACTCACCAGCCTGCCCACTAACTCACCAGCCTGCCCACTAACTCACCAGCCTGCCCACTAACTCACCAGCCTGCCCACTAACTCACCAGCCTGCCCACTAACTCACCAGCCTGCCCACTAACTCACCAGCCTGCCCACTAACTCACCAGCCTGCCCACTAACTCACCAGCCTGCCCACTAACTCACCAGCCTGCCCACTAACCCACCAGCCTGCCCACTAGTCAACCAGCCTGCCCACTAGTCAACCAGCCTGCCCACTAGTCAACCAGCCTGCCCACTAGTCAACCAGCCTGCCCACTAACTCACCAGACTGCCCACTAACTCACCAGACTGCCCACTAACTCACCAGACTGCCCACTAACTCACCAGCCTGCCCACTAACTCACCAGACTGCCCACTAACTCACCAGCCTGCCCACTAACTCACCAGCCTGAGTAACACCAGCCTGCCCACTAACTCACCAGACTGCCCACTAACTCACCAGACTGCCCACTAACTCACCAGCCTGCCCACTAACTCACCAGACTGCACACTAACTCACCAGACTGCCCACTAACTCACCAGACTGCACACTAACTCACCAGACTGCACACTAACTCACCAGCCTGCCCACAAACTAACCAGTCTGCCCACTACTAACCAGACTGCACACGAGTCAACCAGCCTGCCCACTAGTCAACCAGTATGCCCACTAACTAACCAGACTGCACACGAGTCAACCAGCCTGCCCACTAGTCAACCAGCCTGCCCACTAGTCAACCAGTCTGCCCACTAACTAACCAGTCTGCACACTAGTCAACCAGCCTGCCCACTAACTAACCAGACTGCACACTAGTCAACCAGTCTGCCCACTAACTAACCAGCCTGCCCACTAGTCAACCAGTCTACCCACTAACTAACCAGACTGCACACTAGTCAACCAGCCTGCCCACTAGTCAACCAGTGTGCCCTCTAACTAACCAGCCTGCCCACTAGTCAACCAGTCTGCCCACTAACTAACCAGACTGCTCACTAGTCAACCAGTCTGCCCACAAACCAACCATTTAGTCCCCTAATTAACCAACTAAGCGACCAACTAACTGACCAACCATGCAATTTTAACTCTGAAAATAAAACAGCTAAATTATTCTGAAACATTCTTCCAGAACAGCTATAATATTCAACTTTATAGCAGAAACAAGAAACAGCAATGCTTGACAGAATAGTCACAAAACATGCAACTGGGATCTCTCGCAAAGTTCTACTGAGATTGAACATTCATGATTGTATCCATAGTGCTCAAATCATTTGAAAGGAATAAACTCACAGGGAGCAAGTACAGCAGGGATCTACCAGTCATCAGTAGAAATTATCCTCGTCGACAAGTGTTTCGGCCCACGATTTCTCCTAGACACTTTCGGAGGTGGGCCCACCTGAGTTCATGAAGCTCAAGACTGGTACCATGCTGCACGAAATTACCGGATGGTGTTTTTCTTTCGGATAGGGACAAGACGACTTGGTGGTTTTGCAGAAGGTACTGTGAGATAAGAAGTCGTCGCGGCAGCCTAATTAGAACAGTCAGCGTACCTGGGCGACCGAGCGACAAGCTTACGATTGGTTTACCGGACACATGTTGGACTTTTGTTAGCAGGTGGCAGAGGATCACTGGCAGACAATTCGGACACGATGGACTTTCAAGGGATGAAAAACTCTTTTCCGCTAGACACCTGGACCAGCTCACCGAGGCCCGTCCCCTACGTTGTTTCGCTGCGTCCAAAGCCAGCTTGATAATAGAATCAGCCCTGTAACAATTTTCTACGTTAGCGACCTCTTCCCAAGCCGGCGCCCAAACCCCCCCCCCCCAACCACACACACACCTCTTTCTTCAAAACCATAGTAAAAGACGAATTATTATTAAATGCAGCAGCTCAGAGAGCCGCCGCTTCACCTTGATAGATATAATAATTTATGTTGACAATGTTTGCCGTAGCCAGCCAAATGCAGACAGTCGCCCGTTGTTCAAACAGGGGCGTCAGCTCAAATATGTTACAACACATAGTACTCTTGTATACGATGCAAGGTAGTGGCTCTAGATTCAATATTTTATGACGCAGGACTACACCTGTGAACCAGGTATGTGCTACCATGAACACAGCACAGGAGACATTTTCAGCCAACTGTTTTTATTATTATATTATTGTCACACCAAATCCCCTCGGCCCCCCCCCCTTTTTTTTTTCTCCTGCATCCCTCCTTAGCGTAAAGGCTAGCGTAACCTTGGTGTAAGCTTCCCCAACAGAAAGTTTTAGTTATTCGTCCACTTCTCGACGTCAGTCTGGCATCAGAACTTGGGTTTTGATAGTCACCCGTCTGACATGGTTTATTTGGGTGCAGACTGTTGATTGCTCGTCTCTTAGATGCAACTCTAATTACTCGCCTTTCACGTCATGCTTGTTAGAAAGCAGTTGGTCCCTTGGAACTGTCACGGCGACACACAATCCTCTGATACCAGGTTTACGGTCAGCATAGCAGGTGGCAACAGTTCGGCTCTGTTAAAATATCATAAAGTCATAATTGTATCCTCAATATTGTCTTTATTCCATTGTATTCTCTGAGCTTGAGTCGGCGTCACTGGGTATGAAGTAAGTTCTACTTCATTCCTCTCCGTCTACGAGTGCAAATCAATATTTGAGAATGTAATTATCCTCTAGACTACTAGCCTGTTCCTGCCCCTACACTTGGAAAATCGTTCTCAAAGTCACGTGACAGATTCCTTCTCACCGATATTCTATTTTGTGTAGCTGTTTTCGTTTGCTAAAATGCTGCGCGAAGTTCCGTAGCGTGTGTTAATGTTATATTTTGTTTCTATAATGACTCCTTAACTCCGTCCACCCATCTCTTTTTTTTTTAAATTATCATTCTTGATCGGCCTAGGGCTCTGTGGCTAAGTCGATGCGAATGCTTCGTAATGCGGGGATGCCGGGTTCGATCCCATCTGCGGGCCATGCGCGTTGCGTTGGTTTCGACAGTGGTATCAAGAAAGCCGACCGTCCAGCAAGCAATGGCAAACTACTGGACGTAAATTTGCCTACAAAAACTATACATCAGCCAGTGGCTGTTGGGTTTGGTTCTGCAGTGTTCTGTAAAGGATACGCAACTAACCCACACACAAAAAATGTCTCCTTCACTCCGTCCACCCATCTCTTTTAATTTTTTTAGCATCTTTCTTGATCGGTCTCTTTCCACTTAGCCTGCTATTCTCACATAGTGCGCTCTAGCTGATGGTTAATGTGTTTCATTCTGACCAGATGACAACATTTTTTTAATGCACTGTGTAATCATTCACTGATACTGTCTGTGTATCGATCCATTACCATAGCGTCAGGGGTGGGTACTATGTCCTTCCCCCATCCCCCAATTCCAGTTCTCTTTCAATCCTTCCAATGTTGAACGTTTATTGAATATTTAAAGAAATAGTAAACGTATGTGGGAAGGCCAAGGGATTATTCACGAATCACAAATGAACATAGCTTGAGGCAGATTGTAGGAAAGACTTATATTTCCCGTATCAACAAATCGACATCCTAACAAGCGTCAAACTATCTACTATGCTGCTGGGTCTTAAAAGTCGACAGATGGAGGCTATAATTATGCGACAAAATAATAAAATTATTGGAAGATGGATCGCATAGATGAGCTTTATGCTTGTAGTAAACCTGGGGCATATTTTCGTGACAACAGTGAAGGTTGAACAGCAAGCGCTACAGAAGTTGAGAAAACAGTTCCTGACACGAAGAGACGAAAGGTGTACGAGTAAGACAGCATCGTGGTGGTCGGGTGGGGTGGGGGTCAGAACAGGGACTGATGCAGTCAGGGATTGTAGTAATCAAATAGTACCAAAATTTCTATCAGAAGCGTTCATCTGAAACCCGCCCGTACCGCACTGCGCCAAATGTGTACGTTAAACATGATCATGCCCTAGCCATGTCATCAGAACTTACCAGTGAATTAAACAGCACTTGCTTTTCGTTCCGTCCAACAAACGTTCTATTTCCGACCGTTGAGAAAATGGCCGGGTTAATCCAAAATCCGACCAAAGAAGCTCAAAGAGCGGTGATTCAGTTGATTTAATTTGAAGTATGTGGACATTCAACAAAGAATGTAGGCAGCGTGCGGTAACAAATATGTCTCGAAAACAACGATGAATACTAGGCACGAATGTTTGGGACAGGGCGTGAGTTCATGCCAAATCTTCGATGGCCAGATCAGGATTTTACAACAGAAAATACCAATGCCAAAACTGATGCAGCAGTACAGGAGAATCGTTGTCGAAGAATACGTTCGCTAGCGAGAGAATTCGATGCGCCAGTTAGAGCTGTTCGGAAGGTTCCGACTCTTCGGGCTCCGGCTCTCCGATTTCTGAAGCCCAAGAGCTGCAGGCAACTGTAGACAAAGTGACTGAAATGGGGGTTGTCTCTTGAACTCAGGAAAGGCTGTTTTGCGGTGCTCTCTGGGCAATAGAATTATAAGAGCTAATGTTCCAAGCCTTATAGTTAATAACAGTAAGATCAAAAGAGAAAACAAACTGAGGTAGCTGGATATCACTTTCGATAGATGGTGTGTGGGGGAGGGGGAAAGAGGGGGGAAGGGGTCCTTGCAACATACTCAAGAAGGTGCGACCTGAAAAAATGCTAGAGACCACTGATCTAGACTGGATCAATACCAGAAGAACCGGCTATAGATAACGTCTCCATTACCTTATATGTCCTGTATAAGAGTGCAGTCTAGAACATTCTAACCGCTGACGTCAGGTCGGCCCAAAACTTGGAACTGCTGATTTAGCATGACAAAGAATCATCTGACGAGCTACTTTGTCCACATACTCAATGAGGGCAATATTAAATATTGAAAAATCTAGTCACATGTAAAGTAGCTGTGTATAATGGCCTCAATAATTTAGTGTCTTAGATGTCGAGCACGCCCACGTATTTCTGAAGGATCATTCAAGCGTAGTAAAAAGTCTTTGGATATCAATGTTTGCTTTGGTCCCTCGAGCTTGTCAGTCACCTTAACATATGAGATTGTATTTGTATTTTATTGAATACTAGTGAACGTTAGGTTAGGTTAGAATACTGGTTAGGGTTAGGGCTAGGGTTAGGGTTGGGATTAGGGTTGGGGTAAGGTTAGGGTTAGGGTAAGTGTCAGGGTTAGGGTTAGGGTTAGGATTAAGTTTAGTATTAGGGTTTAAGTAAGTGTTAGGGTTAGGATTATAGTTAGGGTTAGGGTTGGGGTTAGAGTTAGGTGTAGAGTTAGGGCTAGGGTTATGGTTAGGGTTAGTGTTAGTTTTAGGGTTAGGAGTAGAGTTAGGGTTAGGGTTACGGTTTGAGTTGAGTTTAGGGTTAGGGTTAGTTATAGTGTCAGGTGTAGAGTTAGGGTTAGGGTTATGGTTAGGGTTAGGATTGGGGTTTAGGTTAGGTTTAGGATTGGGGTTGGCTTTGGGGTTAGTGTTGGGGTTGGAGTTGAGGATTAGGTTGGAGTCAGGGTTAAGGTTAGATATATGTGTAGAGTTTGGGCTAGGGTTATGGTTATTGTTAGTTTTAGGGTTAGGAGTAGAGTTAGGGTTAGGGTTACGGTTTGAGTTGAGTTTAGGGTTAGGGTTAGTTATAGTGTCAGGTGTAGAGTTAGGGTTAGGGTTATGGTTTAGGTTAGGGTTAGGATTGGGGTTGGGTTCGGGGTTAGTGTTAGGGTTGGAGTTAGGGTTGGGGTTGGGTGTAGAATTGGTGATGGGGTTTGGGGTATGGGTTAGTGTTAGGTTTGAGGTTAGGTGTAGAGTTACGGTTAGTGTTAGGGTTAGGTGTAGTGTTAGAGTTAGGGTTAGAGTTAGGATTAGAATTAGGGTTAGAGTTAAGTTTAGAGTTAGGATTAGGTGTAGATTAAGGGTTGGGGTTAGAGTTTGGGTTAGGGTTAGGGTTATGTTTATGTTAGGGTTAGGTTTAGGGTTGGGGTTGGGTTCGGTGTTGGGGTTGTGGTTGGGATAGTCGTTATAGTTAAGGTTAGGGTTAAGGTTAGGATTAGGCTTAGTTTTGGGGTTTAGTGTTGGGGCTTATTCAGAGTAAGGGTAAGGTTTAGAGTTAGGGTTAGGTTAGGGTTAGGGTTAGAGTTAGGGTTAGGTTAGTGTTAGGGTTAGTGTTAGCTTTCGGGTTAGCATTAGTGTTAGGGACAGGGACAGGTTTAGGGTTAGGGTTAGGTTTAGGTTTTTTTTAGCTTTAGGTTTGGGGTTGGGGTTAGGGTTAGCGTTAGGCGTAGGGTTATGGTTAGAGTTACGGTTAGTGTATGCTTTATATTTACGCATAAATCGTAAATGTGCAGTATGTGCACTGTAAATATCTATTTTATTGATAAGCAAGTTGCAATATTTTATTATTGCAATAAGGCACAACTGTGGCCAAAAAAAAAAAAAAAAGTTATAGACTGTTTGCTCGTCGTGACAAATTACTGAAAGAATTACAGAAGGTCTGGAACAGAAAGAATCTTCCTGGCCTGACGAAGACGGATAAAAACAGTCTGACTATAGACCTCAGAGAAACGAATGTTGTGGACTGGAGCAAATAGCATCAGTCTCTGCTATTTACCTCCCAGCTGAGCATCTGACCTCAGCCTGCTTGTGCCAAGTCGTTCTGTCCTTCTTTTATCATACACAGTTCACTTCATGTCCTTCCCGCATCTAACTGGAGATAGACCTATAGACAGACCTAAGTTGCAGTTCCAATTAACTTGACAGCAACAATTTGTTTCTGGCTATGCATTTATGCCACTGTTTCTTTTTCTATACTAGTTATGTGTGGTTATGTTTGCATTTCTTCTTTTCTAGATATCTATCTGTAATTTCTTTCTTTAAATATGATCCTTTTCTAAGCGAACTGTAGGCCCCTTATTTCCCAGCAAACACAGCATGTTTATTTTTAGTTGTCTGGTATACGAAAGGCCGTGAATTTGAGAGCCACATCAGTGGGTTTTGAGGCATTCGGGGATAAGTGTTGACACTCTCTCAGTGTAAACTCGTTCACAACGTTATGTTTCAATGGGCACTAGTCTCTGTCTCTTTCTGTGCGTGTATGTGTGTGTGTGTGTGTGTGTGTGTGTGTGTGTATTTGTGTGCGTCTCACCCACATGTATCTATATTTTTTCTTTGCTTGTCTCACACTCTCGTCCTCCACCCCACCCTGTTTCTGCTATACAAACTCAGGTATGAATAACTCGACACATAAAATCTGCACAAGTTACTCTTCTCACAATAGCAAATCGGGTTAAAATGTTGGATCACTCAATCACTTTTGTAATAATCCTGCCTGTCCGAACAAGTTGTATATCAGTCCACTCTATTGGTGTAGTTAATTCCATCTTCGTTCCCCACAAATGTATGAATTAATTAAGTAACAAAAAGTGTATTGATCGGCACTTACAGAAAGAAGTAAAAAGATAGAAGAACACACTAGACAACATACAAATCTAAAGCTAACGTTACCGTGCCGGGAATCGAACCTGTCGCTTCCAGACGGCGTGTGCGCCTCGCCATAGAAACAAGTGCACTAAGAACATAGTCAACTAGAAATGACGTATTCACACCCACACATGTAGGATTAACTCACCGACTCTGGCAGATGACCTCCTTCTGTCTTGCGAAAACATGTTAACTCTAGTCTGCTCGGTGGAACCTATTTGCCGGCCTAATGATTTAACATCCATGTTGTTTTTGTCATAGTCTCTGCCGTGTAGCGTTGGTTGCCATGTCTGTCCACAGCTGGCTATCTATAAACTACATGATGATGAAAAAGATTGCTAAACAACAGCCCGGCTGATAGTTCAACGATCTTGATCACAACTAGGTCAGCTGAAAACTGCATCGGTGAGGTGCTGGAGACACTACTGTCGGCCACCCTCACTTCTCAACGTTTCGGTTCTGGCAGAGAGAACTGCTCAGTGTTTGTTCCTACTTGTGTCCGCCTGTGTGTTATGTGTGAGTGTAGTGGATTTAGTCATGGTCATGTATAACAGGCTTGCCTGTCAGACATCTTTTGGAATATAGCATTTTGTTTTACATGGTTACATGGACTACTGCATTAATCCAGTACATGGTTACATGGACTACTGCATTAATCCAGTACATGGTTACATGGACTACTGCATTAATCCAGTACATGGTTACATGGACTACTGCATTAATCCAGTACATGGTTACATGGACTACTACATTAACCCAGTACATGGTTACATGGACTATTGCATTAATCCAGTACATGGTTACATGGACTACAGCATTAATCCAGTACATGGTTACATGGACTACTGCATTAATCCAGTACATGGTTACATGGACTACTGCATTAATCCAGTACATGGTTACATGGACTACTGCATTAATCCAGTACATGGTTACATGGACTACTGCATTAATCCAGTACATGGTTACATGGACTACTGCATTAATCCAGTACATGGTTACATGGACTACTGCATTAATCCAGTACATGGTTACATTGACTACAGCATTAATCCAGTACATGGTTACATGGACTACTGCATTAACCCAGTACATGGTTACATGGACTACTGCATTAATCCAGTACATGGTTACATTGACTACTGCATTAATCCAGTACATGGTTACATGGACTACTGCATTAATCCAGTACATGGTTACATGGACTACAGCATTAATCCAGTACATGGTTACATGGACTACTGCATTAACCCAGTACATGGTTACATGGACTACAGCATTAATCCAGTACATAGTTACATTGACTACTGCATTAACCCAGTACATGGTTACATTGACTACTGCATTAACCCAGTACATGGTTACATTGACTACTGCATTAACCCAGTACATGGTAACATGGACAACGCATTAACCCAGTACATGGTTACATAAACTACTGCATTAACCCAGTACATGGTTACATGGACTACTGCATTAACCCAGTACATAGTTACATGGACTACTGCATTAACCCAGTACATGTTTACATGGACTACTGCATTAACCCAGTACATGGTTACATGGACTACTGCATTAACCCAGTACATGGTTACATGGACTACTGCATTAAACCAGTACATGGTTACATGGACTACTGCATTAACCCAGTACATAGTTATATGGACTACTGCATTAATCCAGTTCATGGTTACATGGACTACTACATTAATCCAGTACATGGTTACATGGACTACTACATTAATCCAGTACATGGTTACATGTTTAGTCATGGTCATGTATAACAGGCTTGCCTGTCAGACATCTTTTGGAATATAGCATTTTTGTTTTACATGGTTACATGGACTACTGCATTAATCCAGTACATGGTTACATGGACTACAGCATTAATCTCTGTGTGTGTGTACATAGTTACATGGACTATCTGCATTCTAAAAAATAAGAACAGTACATGGTTTAAAAAATATAAAATGTTGTACTAACATTACCAAATAATGACAAAATGACTTTAACATCAGTACATGTTTACATGGACTACTGCATTAACCCAGCCGCTAGTGAGTATACGGGAAGCGTTTGAGGACTAAGAGCAGTGGGTCTACGAAACATGGTGTTATCACTATTACATAATACGTTTCTAGGGGGAGGTTTCCTTTATTGTTTACGGCTTCGTGTTTGTATAAGTGTGGCTGCGTATGTGTGTGGAGGGGGGGGGGGTGTAAGCTCTGTGTGTGTGTGTGTGTGTGTGTGTGTGTGTGTGTGTGTGTGTGTGTGTGTGTGTGTGTGTGTGATAGTACTATCTAAAAAATTTTAATTGATCGATCTAAAAATAAGAACAAAAACAAAAAAATAGAACTATACGGGAGCCTGATTTCAAGACTACAGCCTGATGTCATAGACTCTATACCAAATATGCATAGAAACCAGCCTGATGTCATAGACTCTATACCAGCCTGATGTCATAGACTCTATACAGCCTGATGTCATAGACTCTATACCAGCCTGATGTCATAGACTCTATACCAGCCTGATGTCATAGACTCTATACCAGCCTGATGTCATAGACTCTATACCAGCCTGATGTCATAGACTCTATACAGCCTGATGTCATAGACTCTATACATAGATGTCATAGTCTCTATACCAGACTGATGTCATAGACTCTATACCAGCCTGATGTCATAGACTCTATACCAGCCTGATGTCATAGACTCTATACAGCCTGATGTCATAGACTCTATACCAGCCTGATGTCATAGACTCTATACTGCCTGATGTCATAGACTCTATACAGCCTGATGTCATAGACTCTATATACAGCCTGATGTCATAGACTCTATACAGCCTGATGTCATAGACTCTATACAGCCTGATGTCATAGACTCTATATAGCCTGATGTCATAGACTCTATACAGCCTGATGTCATAGACTCTATACAGCCTGATGTCATAGACACAGCCTGATGTCTAGACTCTATACAGCCTGATGTCATAGTCTCTATACAGCCTGATGTCATAGACTCTATACCAGCCTGATGTCATAGACTCTATACCAGCCTGATGTCATAGTCTCTATACAGCCTGATGTCATAGACTCTATATCAGCCTGATGTCATAGACTCTATATCAGCCTGATGTCATAGTCTCTATATCAGCCTGATGTCATAGACTCTTTACCAGCCTGATGTCATAGACTCTATATACAGCCTGATGTCATAGACTCTATACAGCCTGATGTCATAGTCTCTATACAAGCCTGATGTCATAGACTCTATATCAGCCTGATGTCATAGTCTCTATACAGCCTGATGTCATAGACTCTATATCAGCCTGATGTCATAGTCTCTATACAGCCTGATGTCATAGACTCTATACCAGCCTGATGTCATAGACTCTATACAGCCTGATGTCATAGACTCTATACCAGCCTGATGTCATAGACTCTATACCAGCCTGATGTCATAGACTCTATATCAGCCTGATGTCATAATCTCTATATCAGCCTGATGCCATAGTCTCTATATCAGCCTGATGTCATAGACTCTTTACCAGCCTGATGCCAAAGACTATATATCAGCCTGATGTCATAGTCTCTATACAGCCTGATGTCATAGACTCTATATCAGCCTGATATCATAGTCTCTATATCAGCCTGATGTCATAGACTCTTTACCAGCCTGATGTCATAGACTCTATACCAGCCTGATGTCATAGACTCTATACCAGCCTGATGCCATAGACTCTATACAGCCTGATGTCATAGACTCTATACAAGCCTGATGTAATAGACTCTATACCAGCATGATGTCATAGACTCTATACAGCCTGATGGCATAGACCCTATACAGCCTGATGGCATAGTCTCTATACAGCCTGATGACATAGACTCTATACAGTCTGATGTCATAGACTCTATACAGCCTGATGCCAGAGACTCTATACCAGCCTGATGTCATAGACTCTATACCAGCCTGATAGCATAAACTCTAAACAGCCTGATGTCATATACTCTTTGCCAGCCTTATGTCATAGACTCTAAACCAGCATGATGTCATAGACTCTATACAACCTAATGTCTAGACTCTTTACCAGCCTGATGTCATAGACTCTATATCAGCCTGGTGTCATAGACTCTTTACCAGCCTGATGTCATAGACTCTATACAGCGTGATGTTATAGACTCTTTACCAGCCTGATGTCATAGACACTACACAGTCTGATGTCATTGACTCTAAACAGCCTGATGTCATATACTCTATGCCAGCCTTATGTCATAGACTCTAAACCTGCATGATGTCATAGACTCTATACAACCTAATGTCTAGACTCTTTACCAGCCTGATGTCATAGACTCTATATCAGCCTGGTGTCATAGACTCTTTACCAGCCTGATGTCATAGACTCTATACAGCGTGATGTTATAGACTCTTTACCAGCCTGATGTCATAGACACTACACAGTCTGATGTCATTGACTCTATACAGCCTGATGTCATAGACACTACACAGTCTATTGTTAAATACTCTATACAATCTGATTTCATAGACTCTATGCCTTCCTGACCTCATAGACTCTATACCAGCCTGATGTCATAGACTCTATAGAGCCCGATGTTATAGTCTCTATACCAGCCTGATGTCCTACTCTATACAGCCTGACGTCACAGACACTATACAGCCTGATGTCATAGTCTCTATACAGCCTGATGTCATAGACTCTATACAGCCTGATGTCATAGACTCCTATTTCAGCCTGATGTCATAGACTCTATACAGCCTGAGGTCATAAACTCTATACCGGCCTGATGTCATAAACTCTATACCGGCCTGATGTCGCAGCTGTTCTTTATACCAGCCTGATGTCATAGACTCTATACCAGCCTGATGTCATAGACTCTATACAGCCTGATGTCATAGACTCTATACCGGCCTGATGTCACAGTTTTTCTTTATACTAGCCTTACATTGAAAGTATTCTTCTATTGTCTCGAAGTTGTCTGTAAAACACAGACGAGGAAAAGGAGAACTGACTGCTTACATTTTTTTTTTCTTTTCCTGAGGATACCCATCTATTTCAGTTTGCTGAGACTTAACACTTTACACCAGCCTGATGATATAGTCTCTCTTTATACCGGCCTGAAGTCAAAGTCATTCTTTATACCCGCCTGATACCTGCATGATGACAGTCTCTCTTTTTATCAGCCTGCTGTCACAGTTTCTCTTTATACTAGTTAGATTTCAGTCTGTCTTTATACCAGCTAGATGTCATAGGTTCTCTTTATACCAGCTTGATGTCATAGACTCTCTTTATACCAGCTTGATGTCATAGTCTCTCTTTATACCAGCCTGATGTCATAGTTTCTCTTTATACCAGCCTGATGTCATAGTCTCTCTTTATACCAGTCTGATGTCATAGTCTCTCTTTATGCCAGCTAGATGACATATGTTTTCTTTATACCAGCTATATGTCACAGTCTCTTTTCACACCAACCTAATGTCATTGTCCTTCTTTATACCAGCTAGATGTCATAGATTCTTGTTATACCAGCTAGATGTCATAGACTTTCTTGATACCAGCTAGATGTCATAGTTTCTCTTGATACCAGCGTGATGTCATAGTTTCTCTTTATACCAGCCTGATGTAATTGTTTCTCTTTATACCAGCTTGGTGTAATTGTTTCTTTTTTTACCAGCCTGATGTAATTGTTTCTCTTATACCAGTCTGATGTCATAGTCTCTCTTTATGCCAGCTAGATGACATATGTTTTCTTTATACCAGCTATATGTCACAGTCTCTTTTCACACCAACCTAATGTCATTGTCCTTCTTTATACCAGCTAGATGTCATAGATTCTTGTTATACCAGCTAGATGTCATAGACTTTCTTGATACCAGCTAGATGTCATAGTTTCTCTTGATACCAGCGTGATGTCATAGTTTCTCTTTATACCAGCCTGATGTAATTGTTTCTCTTTATACCAGCTTGGTGTAATTGTTTCTTTTTTTACCAGCCTGATGTAATTGTTTCTCTTATACCAGCGTGATGTCATAGTTTCTCTTTATACCAGCCTGATGTCATAGTTTCTCTTTATACCAGCATGATGTCATAGTTTCTCTTTATACCAGCATGATGTCATAGACTCTTTATACCAGCCTGATGTCATAGTCTCCTTATACCAACTTGATGTCATAGTCTCTCTGTATACCATTTAGATATCGCAGTCTCTCTTTGTATCGATGTTCCCTGGGACTAGATAAATCAGCAAACACTCTAGCCAGTACTATTGTCACTTGCAGCCACTCCCCATCCGGTTGGCATTTTTTAATACCTCTATATTTGTAAATGGATCTGATATGCCACGTGAATGCGGCAATCCGTTGATCTAAGAGATGTAATGACAGCACAGAAACTTTACAAATTAGAACTCCAAAAGGTGTCCTACACTATTCACTTTAACCACACACTTTTGCATTATCTGATCGTTCTCTTTTGTTCAGCTGGTTTCTCTGTCGATGCAACACTTTTTCATAGTCAGTATAGCATCAGAAGTGAGGATATTTAAAAATCATAAACGTCATCTGCCCTGAATTCCATGGCTCTTGAATGCCGTCGGATGACCTGCCTCCCACTGTAACTTCTACAATGGCTCTGATAAGTTCAGTGTGTAAGTCTAGTAGATTATTTTAAGTCTGCCTATTATGTATTCAGCTGGCAAGATCTTTAGAGCAGAGAAAATCTGCTGTCTGAGATCAGTGTTGAGAATACATTGAACTTTTTGAGCAATAAAAAATGCCAGAAAAAGACATATTAGTTGTACATAATTCTAAACTATAAGAATGGAACAAAAAGACAAAAGAGGAATGTTGTTGTTGTTATCGATCCAACTGTCGTGAGGTAAGCAGCCAACCCTACACAATGGACGAGTCGTAACTCTGACTTCACTCGCGTTCAGTCAAATTTCAAACTTAAACCCGTCCGGAAGGGTATATAGTCCCTTATATTGATATATACCTTTATCTGGTGACATATTCATTTCTAGACCCTCTAGTTGCTTTGATAAATCTTCATTTTCAAATTGGCAACTGTAGGTTGACGATTTCTGGTAATTTATTTAGAAATTCCTGTAAACCGGCTTACTCCTTGGGCAGGAATACAGGGGACTTCTTTCCTAGAGACGCTTGTTTGGTTTTGAAAAAAACATTCTTTCGCCTGATCTCAAAGTGTCAAGACGTGTATACAGTTCCATTTCTATCTTGGAAGATTTCCTAAGCTTGGGATGATACCTCCTTAGAGATCAGGCAGACGAATCACAGTCCAGCCAGCAACCACCAACTCATACCATAGCGTGCACCAAGCGTATCCAAAAGTCCTGTATACTGTGCCACTATCTCAACATGGCAAGAGCTTGTTTGTGAGTTCCAGGACCAGTGGACAATTGCAGACACCTATGTCATCAATCCAGAGAACCAGTCTTCAAGAGCTTTGTTGGGCTCTTATGCAGTTGTTGTGTCATCACCTGTGAGACCAGAAGTGGGCATCACAGTCTCCAAGAGCTTTGTTGTGCTCCTAGGCAGTTCCTGTGTCCTCGCTCGTGACAGTCAGCTTGTACCAGATCAAATCAAGACCCAACTACTGATTGAGTCAACTACAGTCGAATCACCATGGACTGAGTGGAGCATAGCATTGACCTACGAACTGGGCTAAGTGATCTATTATTCACATTACATGCTCTCTTCTCACAGCACCTTATAAGTCCGATGATGAACTCATGTACACCTCAGAACTGTATCTGGCTATTCAATATCTGGGTTGGGTCATTAATTCCTGAACTCCATTAACTGATCACTTCGGATTATTTGTTCATTTATTTGTGTATTTAAATTGAACTTATTACATGTAAAAATTTTCATGGCTGACTTGGGTGTCCCTATTTCACCATTCTAAGTGTCTAGCTTTGATGTTTGTGTGAGGTAGTTAGACTCCAAGGTATGTAGGATGCTCTTCTTTCATCACTTGGTGTTTGTCTAACCTCAGGTTAATATTCTTCCTTGTTACTTGATGGTATTTGGTCAGTCAGTCAGTCAGTCAGTCAGTTGGTCAGTCAGTCAGTTGGTCAGTCAGTCAGTCAGTCATTCAGTCAGTTAGCTAGTTAGTTAGTTAGTTCTTTAGTTAGTTAGTTAGTTAGTTAGTTAGTTAGTTAGTTAGTTAGTTAGTTAGTTAGTTAGTTAGTTAGTTAGTTAGTTAGTTAGTTAGTTAGTTAGTTAGTTAGTTAGTTAGTTAGTTAGTTAGTTAGTTAGTTAGTTAGTTCTTTAGTTAGTTAGTTAGTTAGTTAGTTAGTTAGTTAGTTAGTTAGTTAGTTAGTTAGTTAGTTAGTTAGTTAGTTAGTTAGTTAGTTAGTTAGTTAGTTAGTTAGTTAGTTAGTTAGTTAGTTAGTTAGTTAGTTGATTAGTTAGTTAGTTAGTTAGTTAGTTAGTTAGTTAGTTTAGTTAGTTAGTTAGTTAGTTAGTTAGTTAGTTGGTTGGTTGGTTGGTTGGTTGGTTGGTTGGTTGGTTGGTTGGTTGGTTGGTTGGTTGGTTGGTTGGTTGGTTGGTTGGTTGGTTGGTTGGTTGGTTGGTTGTTTGGTTGGTTGGTTGGTTGGTTGGTTGGTTGGTTGGTTGGTTGGTTGGTTGGTTGGTTGGTTAGTTAGTTAGTTAGTTAGTTGCTCAGTGAGTCAGTATGTCAGTTAGTAAGTCGGTCTGTTGGTCAGTTAGTCATTCAGTCAGTTACATGAGATTTAAGAGTAACCTCCACATAACAGTTAGAAAACAGCAACCTGACACTAAATTACATTTCTCTCAGCAACCTTATCTACATTTCAAATCACACACACACATACACACACACAAACAAACAAACACGAGCACAGACAGACAGACAGATAGAAAGTTTATGGAAACAACACTATGGACATGACACATATGGAAAGGACACTTATGGAAACAAACACACATATGAAAAGGACACTCACTGAAACAAACACACATATGAAACGAAGTAATAAGTTAGAATTACCATCTAAACAATTTTTAATTCAATAATTTTTTAACCAGTCAGCATTGGATCTTGGTCGACCCACCTCAGAATAAGTTCTAGAGAGGCTTTAAGAAGTAAAGGCGGTCGGGGTGATGTTGACTACTACTTTAACGATTGAGCGATGATGGTCAATCCATTAAAGTATAGGGTAGCCCTCTATGCCCTGTGGACATGTATAGTGTAACAAGTGTCTGTGACTTTGTGGATAGCTAGGAGACACACCTCGTTGCTACCCGGAGTTGTCCTAACAGCATTATGGGCCCCTGGGAAAAATCAGTGTGTTGGGGGTCCTACGACAACCAATCACGGGATTGATATGTAACTAGTTAAAATATTAAACATATACAGATTAGCACGCTGCCCCTATGGTCGTTGGGGCCCGCAGGGAAGTGGCTACCCCCAGTTGAGGATGCCTGTCCTGGGGCTGCATTTGTTTGCCTGGGTAGCTGTCTTCACCAAAACCGCTATTCTTCAAACCGGTGCAAAATGTCTTTACGCTTGAGTATCAGAAGAAGGGGAGGGGTGTCAAATCCAGACTAATGCAGTCAATGCTGTATGGACTGGTTGGTACCTTTCCGTCTGTCCAGATATAGTATTATATTGTGATATGGGAAGGTATGATACAACCCATGACGATGGCGAGTGTGACTAGCAAGATCCGCCGACGTTAAGGGGTCACTTCACACAAAATAAAAATTGTTTAATTAACAATCTTAGACCAATTCTTTTATAACAGTAGTTTATAGGGATGTATGTTAAGAACAGTAAGGACTAAACTGTCAGATAATGATGAGTCTCTGGACAGATGTTACGTGACCTGTGAGTAAAGCTTGGTCAAGAACGTCTATGCAGTCTTTTAGGTCAGCTTGGAGACATTAGTGCCAACTCCTCAGTGGGACAGTCAGGACAAGGGCCTTCAAGTGATTGTTACATCAAGGGATTGATCACGCCCATATTCTATGACGTAAACTGTGATAAAGTATGTATGTGCATTTCAGCATGCCGCACAATAACCACTGCGTGTCAATACAAAATTACTTTCTAGCAAGTGGAACTATCGGAATGTTGACTTCTCTGAGTCCAAGAAAACAACACCGCCATAATGTCCTAAGTACCTTCCCACGGGCACTTCGCCTACGCATTTAGATAACATGGCACAAATACCCACTCGCACCCACACCCCTCCCAGACTACCACCACTGTAAGGCTCTGATGCGGAGCCATAAACTATGTTCTGTTCTATTTAACTTCAGATATGGCTTGCTAAAAAATGGAAAGCCTATTTACATTTCAGCGACTCTTTTATGCCTAAATCTATTGACACAGCCCATGGAAATATATTTCCCATATATAACCTCCAGAGACACACAAGATCCTGTAGAGTTAGTTATATTGTGGACTGTTTTCTGCTTCTTCAGCAATGTATGGTGCACCATTTGTACTATAATTTCTAGCTGCTGTGAAATATAAATATAATGACACAACAGTAACACAATATGCAAGAGAGAAAGCGCACGACAAGAAAGAAGGCTCTAATCACAAGGCACACAAGAGCCTAAGTTCCCGTCTCCAGTTCCAGTCATGTCACTCTGACATTGCTGCTATCTGCCCAATCTGGCTGAATCTGCTGAATCGTGCCGCTGAAAACTTGGGCACACGGGCATGTGGCCTAGAGGACGGTAGCAGTAGTAGCAACAACAGCAGCAGCAGCGGTAGTAGTAGCTGCAGCAGTCGTAGCAGCTGCAGCAACAGCGGTAGCAGACATAGCAGTAGTGGTTGTGATGGTAGTAATAGTTGTTTTGTTTATTGTTGTGAACCGGGTTTTTCTATCCCTGTTTCTACTTTTGTAGATTGTCACTGGCGCCTTGGCGCCTTAAAGTTGCATCGACGTGGAAGTCACGAAGTAGTCCTAATTCCCAGCCTCCAAATAACGAGAACATGGCCACTCGACTGATAAATATTATTTTACCAACATTCGCGTGTTTATGATATAACATGTATTATAATACTACAGAGAGATACAAGTATAATACAAACTGAATGAAATGGACAGTGAATTTAGGTGCATCTAGTTTTAAAAAAACCTCGTACATGCATGCTCACTTTGTACAGCTGTATCAAGCCGGGTGACTGAAAGCTAACGCACTTAGGATTTAGGTCTTATCAATTATTATTTACTCCTAAGATAAGTAAAGTGTGTGGTCACCGCTTCAAAAACCAACAAACACCTGATCCTTGCGCAAAAAGATTTGAAAACAATCGTCAAAGATGTAAACTCAGGCGATCGTCCATTATCAGGTTCTTGTCCAAATCTATGTCGAGACGTGCAGTACAGTACACGACGCAGGACCTAGCAATGAAACTAAGTAGTTAAGTACAGACGACCAGACATTTTTTACTGTCA